>ML790159.1:22982-48087 GCA_009831015.1 Picea engelmannii | reverse complement strand
GTCCGAAATGAAGCCTCAGTCGTTGATTTAGGTGCCCCGATCCTGGCCATTAGAGAGTTGCGCGCTCAATTCCGGACCCCCCCCTCTCTTCTTAAAGGTAGAATGGCGGGGGGCCTCCGGAATCCGCTCCTGACCTTATATCTGAGCGTGCAGATCCTGGCCGCCCAGATCCATGCCCCCTTTAAGTCCAACATGCCCGAGTTTCATCAATGGATGGACGGCTAAGATGACTTCAACGCTTTCGCTAGGAAAATTCTGAAAGGCCCCACCTGAGGCTCATATCTATGTCACGTGTCCTTCAGATGAACGACCGAGATGTCATTAAAAGGGGGCTACCTCCATTCCCAGGCTCGCTTATCGTGACCTGGCGCTAGGACCGTGGGCTCGGCTTTGAAGGGCACTTATCGACATTTCGGGGTTCGGGGTTCGGGGTTTCGAGATGTAAAATGACGAGGAGCTTTTACCCCTCAAATCCCCGACTATCGACATGACATGATCGCGCACCACGTGTCCTTTTGGATGGAAGGTCGAGATCCTTCATGAATGTATATGGATGCTACCCATCATGCTAATCCCGGTGCAACTCCACTAACCGCGATTTCCCACTGACCGTTGATCTGCTCCTATGGACGAATCTAAGCCGTTGACAACATAATTTCACCTGCTCACTTGATTTTTAGCCTGAAATGGGGCTTTACGTGCTACGCTTGGGCGTTCTTCATGCAACCTGCAGACCTAGATGCTCTCGAGCCCAAGACAAGAATTGTTGCTAGAATTAGGTTCCATGGGGGATAGAGTCGTCCCTGTGATGCTCTAAGAACTCATTCCGCAGCTTCAGTGCCTTGTTGTTGGGCTATGGAGTCAAGCTCAAAACATCCCGTTGCTGAAAACACAAGCCGAAAAAGAAAAGCAACAAAATAAAGATACATGCTCAAAGGAGCTTATTTATATACAATCCTAAACTAATAAAACACTTTACATGGGGCTAGGTGAAAGCAGATTTCCACCATAGCCATTCAAGAAGCTTCTTGGATAGAAGCTCCTTCCTTCTGTCAATGATCATCAGCAGATGGTGTAACCGTGACAGCAGAACGGTTACACTCTTCAACTCCTCCTTACAGGCTGGAGTTGATATGAAATAGGGTGGCTCCAAGGCATAGGGGAAATGCCACTCCATGTACTTGCTGACAGGGTCATAGAATGAGTGGCCAATCCCAGAAAACTAGCGACAAATAGCCGCCTATGCTACACAGTTGTCCACCTGTGGATGAATATCTCTGATAAGCACAGGTAGGAGGACAACTGACGCAGGCTCACTGATCTCAGGTGGTGGATGTTCGTTGTTTGGCTCCGGATAGAACATGAAATGCGCGCTCAGTTGTTCCTCTGGTTCCTCCTCCTCTTTTTCATGCACTCCCCCATCTTGTAAAAAGGGAACGGTCTCCCGATCCTTCTCTTCAATCCCAAATGTAAATACATCATGGGAAATCTCATGAAGGAAGAAAGAACAATCCTCTTCCACAATGGATTCTTTGTTTAAATCTAAGACAGTAGGCTCATTGGGGGTAGATGCTAACGCATCCAAAAAATCTTCAATAATCTCTTCAAAAGAGTTGCTTAGATCATCCGCCTCGAAGATTGGAAAATCCTTTTTGCTGCCTTCAAATTCCAATTTTGCACACTGGGGAGTGGGGAATATCGCTTGCACCACTAGTTCACTCAGAGCGCCATCCTCCTCCCTAGGAACTTCATCACTCTCATAACCCCCCCCTTCTACAGACGAATGGGGAGGAGAAAGGACGGAGCTTTGATCCAGGTCATCAGGATCATCCTCAGAGCCTACGTCCGAAACAGGTTCATCCGGTATAGAGTTGTGGTATCCCTCACTACAGTTATGACAAACTAACACAGAGGGATAAAAATCTTGGTAATAGGCAATCAAAGCTACATGAAACTCCGAGAGTGAATAAATGCTAGGAGGGGGTAAGGAATGATACCATTTACGCGCATCCCTTGATAATGAGAACATGAACATTTTCAATAATACATCCTCATTATGTATCTCCCACTGACGCATGAGTTCATGAAACTCACTGAGGTGCTGAGCAGGGTTGTCATCTTCACACTTTCCAAATATGGGCAAATAATCGCCCCATTCATTCGGAGAGGGGACAACATTAGGAAAACCAGGAATAGCAGAAAAATTAAAAGGAGCAAACCTGGGAGCAAGGATTTTCTCCATATCGAACCAGTGGAGTCGCCAATCGATCCTTGAATCATGGAGTCGCCAGCTGAAAGATGCACATCTTCGAATGTGCCTGGTCCTTGTTCACCATCAAAGTCCAGATCCTAACGTTGTTGTTACCCCAGGAAGCTTCTCAGGATGAGAAAGAAGCTGTTGAAACCTTCTCGAGAAAGCTCCTTAAGGTCAGCTTTCAGGTGTGCTAACAGTAGCCACAGTTGAAACAGTGATGTGGAAACCTTGGAGTTGCCACAGTGGAATCGCCAGGTGCACAGTAGCAATATTGAAGGGATCTGATGTCTGATGCACCTTCAGAATCAGAGGCTCAATGTCGTTCTGCCCAGGGAAAATCTTCAACTTCGTCCCCGGCAACGACGCCAGAAATGTTAGCGTCAAAAGTCACTTCTGGATTTCTTACAGGAGTAGATCCCAACGCCCATTAGTTTTATGTCATGATTTATTTAATGGGGTGATCGAATAGATAAGGACTCAAGAAGATACATCTTTAACTCAAGAAACTGGGCCTGGTATGTAGAAAGCAAGGGAGGTCTTGATCCAACTTCAGTCAGTAAATTGATTAAAGGGTGGTAGATGGAAGACTTGTGAGAAGGGTGAACAAGACTATCTTGAGCGACAGACCTTCGAAAGATTGAGGATGAAAGACTTAGAAGCCAAGATCCTCTTGGTCCGGAGCCTCAAGAAGCTGAAGGGTGACTCGACTGGATCCTCCAATTCCAAGTCGTTCAGTGTTAAGAAAATCACAGGAACCGATTAGAAACAATGCAACTGTGACAGTGATCCAACCTACATCATCCTATAACAGCTGCAACTCGACTAGATCCTCCAATTCCGAGTTTTTCTAACACGGTAAACAAAGAGATGGAAAGAAGCTGACATCCATAAAGTAAGAAATCCCAAATGCCTTATACATTAACCAGAGCGACAGACGCTTCATCAAAACTTTACAATCGGGAGCTTTTCTCAACCATCGATCCTTTCAAAAATGGCGAAAACGCCTACATATACTCAAAAACAACAACAACAACAAAAACGAGGCACTGCATTAAAGAATTGCATCTGCATGGCTTCTGACAGTCTGCCTATGCAGACTCTGGATGATCGTGCGCCTATGACAGACGCCATCAGATTTCAGACTGTCCTTCTATAGGTGAGTCGACGTCAATTAATCCTTTGCCGGACCTTCCTCTTTATGGCGGAGATGACACTCAACCACCAGCAACAACTTCCATAACTGCATTCTTGGGACTAGGGACACCCTCGGTCAACTCTGCCTTCTGGGACGTGGAGGTCTCCTAATGGTGCCACCTGGATCAGCCGAACGGTTCTTCTTTGGGTGCTACTTCGTTGGACTGCTGCGAGGGATCCCTATGGTGGATGTGGACGAGGGTGTGACGGGGGTTAAAGGCGTGAACACTGTGGAGGTGACGAAGAAGAAATGGGAGCTGTGACATCAGCTGAGGAATTCCACGTAGTCTGAATAAGACAGAGGAGGAAGGAGCATGGAGTGCGGGAGTACAGGAGGAGGTGACTGGGAATGAGAGGGACACATGGCAGGAGACGAGAGGACGACGAGCTGAGGAGGTGCCATGTGGATGGAGAGAGGGAAGTTGGATAGATGACAAGGGAAAATGGAGACGGTAAGTGGAAAACAGCTGGCAATGGAGAGGACGATACCAAAGGTGACACGTTAGGCCAGGGGCCCCACAATAATAACACATCAATTATGGACCACCCCCCCCCCGATTAAAGGCAGAAAGGCAAGGGGGGTCCAGAATGAAGCCTCATCCATTGATTTAGGCGCCCTGATACTGGTCGTTAGAGAGTTGCGTGCTCAATTTCGGACACCCCCCCTCCGCTTAAAGGTAGAATGGTGGGGGGCCTCCGAAATCCACTCCTGACCGTAGATCTGAGCACGCAGATCCTGGCCGCCCAGATCCATGCCCCCTTTAAGTCCAACGTGCCCGAGTTTCATCGATGGATGGACGGCTAAGATGACTTCGGCTCTTTCGCTAGGAAAATCCCGAAAGGCCCCACCTGAGGCTCAGATCTGCGTCGCGTGTCCTTCAGATGAACGATCGAGATGGCTTTGTCATTAAAAGGGGGCTACCTCCATTCTCGGGATTTCTTATCGTGACCTGGCGCTAGGACAGTGGGCTCGGCTTTGAAGGGCGCTTATCGGCATTTCGGGGTTCAGGGTTTCGAGATGTAAAATGAAGAGGAGCTCTTACCCCTCGAATCCCCGACTGCCGACATGACATGATCGCGCACCACGTGTCCTTTTGGATGGATGGTCGAGATCCTTCATGAATGTATATGGAAACTACCCATTGTGCTAATCCCGGTGCAACTCCGCTAACCACGATTTCCCCCCGACCGTCGATCTTCTCCTATGGACGAATCTGGGCCGTTGAAAACATAATTTCACCCGCTCACTTGATTTTTAGCCTGAAATGGGGCTTTACGTGCTACGCTTGGGCGTTCTTCATGCAACCTGCAAACCTGGATGATCTCGAGCCCAAGACAAGAATTGTCTCTAACAGGTAAGACCTTTGGGCATGGGGTTCATGACATACAGGGGATCGTAGTGTCTCATTTATGGGTGCCTTTGTATAGGGTGTGTTGCCCTTCGTCCGTGATACAACATTTTTTCCAAGCCCATTTATTGACATTAATTAATTAAGGTCCAAACATTGGGTACTCCCTATGAGTTAATATGTTGGCTTGGGGGAAGTACCACAGAGTCACTTGAAGAGATAGGTAAACAGAGTGCCATGGGGGTATAATCTACCTTGTAACACACTTGTGTAGATCCCTCAACAAGCGAGACATCTATATATGTGAGATTATGTTTTTGCAAGTCTTGTGTTTTTAAGATATAATGCTTCATTGTTTCTCAAGACCTATTGGGTGAGAATTTGTAAGGTTCATGATTTGGATTTTATCTTTTTCCATCTACCTTCCCCTCTGGTCCTTTAGCCTCTTATTCCTATGAAATGAGATACAATTCCTTCTTGGGTCAGTACACCCTAGAATTTCAAAAGACAAGGAGACGAAAGAAAACAAGTATGGAAGGTGATAAGTATGATCAAGAATGGATGATGAATCCTCAAGGAACCCCCCCAGTAGTACCCTATTCCCGAGGGTGACTAACTTACTAGGACAAAATGACACCCACCAGGGTTAAATAAGGCAAAGAGTATAAATTCCAAGCAAACATTTTGTAATCAAGAAAGTTCCTTTGCAACATGTTCAAATGCTTCAAATATTAGAGTGACACTTACCATGATACCCAGACTCATTACCTCATGGAGAAAGACCCATTTCCCTCTGGGACTAGGCCAATGTGGTGGATGTGTAGAATGCATCAATGAAAAATAAGGGCCATCGAAGGCTATGCTCTTTCCATCTAGCTCTCGGCACTCCATGTATGCAACTTGTGGGCCTCAAGACACAATCTCCTTAGTTACCCCTAGGTTGGGGGTAACAAGACCCTTGATGGCTCTTAGCAATTTTTCCTTTTGAGGGGGTATTTGTATAAGCTTTGTTACAGGAACAAGGACCCTAGCATTGAACATCCAACCACCCAAGTCAATATTAATCTCTGATGTTGAAGGAATAATTGTTGTGGGAATGTTCTAATATGACTTAGTTGGATTTTCATTCCCTTTCTGTTGATAAGTCACTCCTTTATACCTTGTCATCTCAAGGATTTGCTTTGGTGTCATTTTTTCACCATACAACTTAGTTACATTGTCATATGACTTAATTACATTGTTTGCATTCTCACTTCTTTCAATTGTTTTCATCCAATAATCCATTGAGACTGGATGTGCTTTACCCACTATGTTGATATGATCTGAATACCTTGACTATCCCACATAATTATTTGCTTATGCAAGCCTTTCCTCATTAATTTTTCAGACTCTAGGACAAGTGGATTCTTCATGGAAATCATTACATGCCCTACAAAAAGGTGGAGCCTCATGGTCAACCAAATTTGTAGCTTCTAACTGATTAGGGGACCTTTGATATTGGGGAGGCCCCTTTCTTTTTCATCTTTCATTTGAATTAAGATGAAATCTATTCGCATGTGATATTTCCATGGTGATCAAGAGATTTTGCATGGCATTTAACCGACTTACATGATTTGCTTCCATGGATTTTAACTAACTTTCATGGTTGGATTCCATGGCTTTAATCACTTTTGTTAATTCCTTCAAGGGTTCACTTGAAGATTCTTTATTGTATGTGCTTGTTGTTTCTCCCTTTGGCTCTTCCTTCTTTGAAGAACTACCCCTTTTGATCCCCTATAAATTTGATCTTCCTGAAGATTGCATATTTTTATCGACTTTGATGGCTAAGGTTTGGGCAGCCTTAAGGTTCGTTGGTTCTTTATCTCTTAGTTGATATCACATCTCACCACTGAAATCTTCAATGTAGTAGATGAGGAAAGAAGAATCTGAAGATTTGATGTCTTTTGGAATACTATGGATTAATTCGTTGAACCTCTTGTTAAACTCTTCCATTGTTTCATTTTCATTCTTTTTAATTGAATTCAAAGAAGCTAACAAATGTCGACTTTCCTTTTTATCTCCCCATATTTCGACAAAATCATCTATCAACTCTTTTATGGTATTAACCTGATTATCATTTAATTCCATAAATCAGTTCAGAGCATCATCTTCTAAAGACAAGACAAACAATTTCATCTTCACATCCGCGTGTATTACCACACCACTTATTAATACAATGTGTAAAAGATTTAATATGATATTTTGCACTAACAACTTTGTTACCTTGAAAATATGGTAATTTATCTAAAGCTTTCTTAGGAATAACACAAGGATAACCATTTATTGCAGAAAAATCAATTGGAACATAGAAATCATCCATTTCTACTTGACAATTAGTAGACAAAAATTGAATATCAAAAAAAGACTCGGATCCAATATTATCAAGGATCCTATGAGAAGTGGGCATGTTTAACCTTTTCGGGTTCAGGAATGAAGTTAAGTAGACCCTCTAAATTTCTTCTTGTAGAATACCTTGTCGAATTATTTTGCAGTGGAGTCGCTAGATGATCGATTCAAATTTCTAATAGACAAGATGCATCAAACAAAGTAAAAAAAAAAAAAAAAGGAAAGCAAAATTCATATATCGGGAATAAAAAGATTTATCCCCAGAAACACCATCAAAATGTTGTTTTTACCTAATCCACACCTCGAGTCACGTGAAATAAATATTCAATTCACTAGGCGTGACCTTGGGGGCGAGTCTCAAGTTGGGTAACTCTCACCAAACACTCAAATCCTTTGTCTAGGATAACTCCTAGCGAAGCCAAGTGGGATAGTCCCTAATAAAATAATCTAAGGCTGAGTAAGATAAATACAAGAATTCTAGGAGTTAAATAAGGAAACAAAAGAAAATAACTCTAATCTAGCAGCATATAATGACACATCAAAATATTGCTAATGTGAATGATTATAAGAAAATGACATAAAAAAGAAAAAGATAATATTGTAGAGACCAATATCAAAAGTGTATTGCTGCAATGGGAAGGTGTTGAATTGTTCTTGGTAAATTTTAATTATTTAAGTGGTTTCATTTGGATTGCACTTAAGTTAATTAAGTGAGATGGATAGATATGGGTACAATAAAAACTACATGGACTTCCAGCAGGGCGAGAACTAATCTCAATGAGTAGCCCCCTGAACTCACATGTAATCAACAAGTATTGATCCCTGTATTAAGCAAAAATAGAAAATTGTTTCTTAATTAAACTACTCAACACTATTCAAAATCAATTCTGATTTGCCGAGATCGAGTTAGAATCCTGGGGCAAAGAGCATACTGATATTCTGACGGGGAATGTAGTTACTTTTCAGAAAAAAAGAAAAAATAATTTGAAATAACTAAGAAATTAATTTAAAAGTGGAAAGGAAGTGTTTTGCAGATTATATTGGTTTATTTTAGGTTAGTTTTATCTTTCTTAATTAGAGAAAATTGGACAAAATCAAAAGAGACGAAAAAATGACATAATCCCCCCGGGGTAGGGGTATGAGAGGGCTAGTGGGATATCCCACTAACTCGTTCAATTTTACAATATCGAATAGAAACATTTGATGGTCTTTTATAACTCAAGCATCAATTCAAACTTACAGATGATGGAAGAAAGTGATTAGAAGGGAGAGAAGGCACCCAAGGAGGTCTTGGATGCCCCAGATCCACGAAAAACAACCAAAGATTCCTTTTACATGTTCAAAAATGAGAAAAACAGCTAGCAAGTTTTGTGGGAAACTTGCCCAAATCACTTTTAGAAGTCCCTGCAAAATGGTGTTGGTATGACCCAAAATTTTCTAATTAAAAAGGTACATGCGGGATTAGTAAAACCAATTAGAAAACAATGATAAAATGATTTTATAATGACTTTTTGTTCATTGTTTGGACAGTGAACAACAAGCACTTGTCCTTTCCTAAATATCATAAATAAAACTCTTATTTAGGATCTACCTTTTAGCATTAAAATCTAACTATAAAACTTACTAAAAGGTGACTTTCTTTATCAGATCTATGTAAATGATTAATGAAATGAAAGTATGAAGTAGATTTAGCTATGCATGCATGAGAAATGAATCTACTTTAGATTTAAAATTAAAATGTAGATCTAGATTTTCATACGAGAAAATGTAACAAAAAAAATTTAGATATGAAGGAAGAGATAGAGAGAGAAAGCTTGAAGTGTGGAACTCTTGGGCTATGGGGTCCTTTGGTGATGTGCTAAGGGACTATGTTTTTGATAGCCTTATATATTGTGGAAGGTTGTTCAAGGCAATCTAGCCACTTCTCCAAGGATGAAAAACCTGTAAAATCATAAAACTTGCAAAAAATCTATCAAGTGTGGTGATCCATATTAGACAACTGAGAGGGGGGTCATGAATCAGTTGTTACTGTTCTTAAACAATTATACCCATTTTAAACTTATTACAGAACACTTAATGATGATCACAATAATTCAGGGAAGTAAGCAATAGAGTATTCAACATCAATCACACACATGAAGTATATAGAGACAGATATTCCTAAGGAAACCTATAAAGGGAGAAAACATCTTCTTCTTAATATGATAAGTAGTCTTTATTTTCTATACATTATAATTCTTATGAGCACCCACTCTTTGTGAGGCTACCACCTTTATTTTACAAGATGCAACTTGTTGAGAGCACCAACTCTCTGGTTTCTCTAGCACCCAGTAGAAGGAAGCACCAACTCTCTGGTTTCTCTAGCACCCAGTAGAAGGAAGCACCAACTCCCTGAGTGTTCCAGCACCAACTGGATGGAAGCACCAACTTCTAGTCACCAACCTGTATAACAGAGAACAATAGTTCTCCCTTGCACCACCCTACCACCCTGGTTTTTTTGGCTGCAACCAGATGGAAGCTACAACTTCCTATGTTCAAGTACCCACTTGAAACTCTGAGGAAAATAGTCCTCCCTAGCACCACCCTACCACCTTGCGATATAAATCTTTGTTTGCTGAAATTTATTACAGTGATACAACATTTATCAATGACTTACCAGTCTCATCACTATTCTACTACACTGCTTTGCGTGCCTGCATCAATGTCTTTTTTCTCGCATCTTCTTGTGCTTTATGCTCTGTGTGTCATATCCTTTCTATGCACTATGCCTCCCCTATGCACTTTCTCACTTTGTTCATGTTGTATTCTTCATTACATATAGTTCAACTTGTTTTACAAAGAAGCAACAACCTTCCATTGTCTCAGAATCTTTATTTTATTCATGCTCTCATCATCTGTTACACTCTACATCTCCAATGCTCAATGTCGATAATCTCAAAATGCTCAAGAGACATGATTCCAATGCTCAGGAAAAATGATTCAACCTCTCAGGAACAATGATTCAGTTAGTGTAACTGAATTGTAACTAATCAAGAAATCACGAGATGAAACAACAACCCTTTGATCAGATTCGTCTTGATCAGTGTCATTGGATTATACACGTAGAGGCTTTTTTATCCACAGGTCCTCATGAACTTTATTTAAATATCTTATATCACATGACCAATGGTGGTGACCAGATGCTAGGCTTAATGAGCGCTTGAGCGCTTATCAATTCAATGGTCACGATTCAATATTCGGATAAGATGGATGCCTGACGGAACTTCACCCTTCGGAACTTCAAGTTTTCAACTTTTCAAACCTTCGAATCAGAGCGGACGGTTTACTTCACGGAAACAAATAAATGGTCAGATTTGATCCTTACACTCATCCTTTCATTGTTCAATCCGACGGCTAGGAATTAATCAAAGATTGAGATGGACGTCTATCGGAACTTCACCCTTCGGAACTTCGGGATTTCAACTTTTCAAGCTTACATTATCCTTCCACTGTACTATGATCAATGGTTGAGAATACACCCGAAGTGATCTTTCAGATAAGACGACTCATGTCCTTGCTGACATGGTCTACCACACATCCTTACTGACGTGCTCTACCACGTATCTTTGCTGACGTGGTTTGCTGACGTGATCTCCCATATGTCCTTTGCTGACGTGGTCTACCACATGTCCTTGCAGGTGAGGTTTGCTGGCGTAATCTGCTAACCTAGATCTCCCTGATCTGACGGTCATCATATGTTCTCCAGATCCGATGGTCCTTATTCATATTGGATTTTTGGCTCTCTAGGATTCGGGTTTTTCAAATCTCAAAATGAAAAATCTGAAGTAATATTTTTCTGGAGCTTAACCTCCTTACATCTTTATACTCGAACTAAATGTTATTCGTCGATCATGATATTGAATCGATGGCTCGATCTATCTGCGATGTAACTCTTCTAGCTTATCTTGTCCTTCCACTTTGAATGATCCAATGAATGACGGAAATTCACATAAATGAGATCTCAAATATTTTACCTCGCTTATCCTATCCTTCCACTCAAAATGATCCGACGACTGACGGGAATTCGAGTTTGATTCGATGACTGACAGGTATTCAGATAATCGAACTCTCAACCCTTTTACCTCTCTTAACCTATCCTTCCACTTTAAAATGATCTGACAGCTGACAAGAATTTGGGTTTGATCCGATGACCGATGGGTATTCGGATAATCAAATTATCAACCCTTTAGCCCCGCTTATCCTATCCTTCCACTTAAAGTGATTCGCCAGTTGTGAATATTCTCGAAGAAGATCAACGATCAAGGATGGTTGTGGAACCACAACTTGTGAGTGATTTAACTCGTCACCAAAACTCTGCAATTTGAAGTTGCGCATCGTTGGTGAGTCAACCACAATCGTCAATCTTTGAGGCTATAAGATCTGACGGTTCTGACTAATTGCGGGATTGGAACTAGCGCGATATTTAATTCTCCTTCCGATCTCCGCAATCTATATCTGTCGTTGATCTGGAGATTGCGCATCTGATGGTCACAACTCAATCCGATTTAATCTGATTGCTTGTTGGATCAACCACAGTCGTCGATATCTGATTCTATGAGATCTGATGACCTAGACCAATTGTGACATTGGAACTAGCGAGTTGTTTAATTCTTCTTTCGCTCCCCGTAATTCATCCCTGTCGTTGATATGGCGATTGTGCATCTGACGGTCACAACTCAATCCGACTGTCTTCAATCCCACGTTCACTCATATGATCGGCGTCCGTTATATGAGACAATCAACACCATCAATTTCTTGATCGGACATCTGTTGAGGCTTCTCACCCTAATCTTATGCTTTTCCTTCCAATCTTTGATCTCTACATATTGTTTTCTCCTCCTCTTGAGATTACATTTTTTATTCAGAGCTTTGATCTCTTCTTACTGTTCGCTCCTCCTCCTGAGCTTATTATTTTCATGTTTTCCATCATCATTGTTATTCTTGCCATCAATGACAAGCACACTCTTCCTGTAAAATATGCCAGCAATCTCCCCCTTTGGCATTGATGGCAACCCTAAAAGGTTGCTTAGATCTCCAACTATAGCATCCAGACCACACCTTCTTCTCCCCCTTTGACATCAATGTCAAATAAAACAGAGAGTGACTTTGTGCTCCCCCTGATCAAATATACTAGGATCACTCTCCCCATGATCAGATAGACTATTTTCGCTAGATAACGGGGTCACTCCCAACTTCTGGCGTAGATACTCAAATTGAGCCTTTGCAAGAGGTTTACTGAAGATATCAACAATATGATATTTTGATGGAATATAATGCAAAGAAACAACATTTTTGGTCACCTGTTCCCTCAAGAAGTGATACTTGATGGGTATATGCTTGGTCTTGGACTGAAATGCAAGATTCTTTGACACGCTAATTACATTAGTATTATCACAATGAATTGGGATCGATGCAGTATATTTTACCTCCAATTCTGTAAGTGTCTGAATCATCCACAATACTTGGGTATGGCAAGTGGTAGCTGCAATGTATTTAGCTTCTGTATTTGATAAGGAAATGGAACCTTGCTTCTTGCTCAACCATGCTACAAGGGAATCTCTTAAGAAGAAAGAACCTCCACTTGTGCTTTTCCTTTCATCCACGTAGTTAGCCCAATCAACACCTGAATAGACTGATAGTTGAAAATTTTGATTCCTAGGATACCATGGGCCATAGTTCATCGTTCCTTTCAAATATTTGAATATTCTTTTGACAGCTATCAAATGACTCTGTTTAGGTGTAGACTGATACCTTCCTACCATTCCAACAGCATGCATTATGTCTGGATGAGATGTTGTGATGTACAACAGGTTGCCTGTCATAGACCTATATGAACTCTGATCAACATCAGGTGAGTCATCATCCTTGCTTAGCTTGCATCTAGTGACCATAGGTGTGCTCATAGGTGTAGAATCTTCCATTTGAAACCTTTTCAATATTTCTCTTAGATATTTCTCCTGAGAAAGAAATATTCCTTCAGACCTCTGAGTAATTTGCAGACCAAGAAAAAATGGTAGTTTCCCTATCATAGACATTTCAAATTCAGACTACATGGAGGAAACAAACCATTGTACCAATGATGCATTATTACTTCCGAAGATGATGTCATCTACATAGACCTACACAATGAGAAAATCATTATCCTTTGTTTTGATATATAGATTGTTGTCAAATGTTCCTCTCTTGAACCCTTTGTATTGAAGATACTTATCCAGTCTGTAGTACCAGGCACGAGGAGCTTGTTTCAGCCCATATAAGGATTTCTTTAGCTTGCAGACAAAGTCAGGGTTATCTGACAGTTGGAAACCTTTTGCTTGTTCCATATAGACTTATTCTTATAGATCTCCATTAAGAAATGTTGACTTAACATCCATCTGGTATAATTTAAAGTTCTTATGACATGCATAGGTGGTGTCGCATACCTGCATCCCTCAGGCCGAGATCCACTCACAGGATCGTTTAAAATCTTCCCTGAGCTGAAGCGGCTCTTTCGGATCCCTATTGGAACCTCAACATTCGATCCACAGGTCCTTCAACTTCCCCATGGCCTCCAACACGACCGCGACCTTTTCTCGAAAAAAGGGATTTCAAATTTCAGGACTCTGTGAGTCCTGCTGTCGAGAGTCTTTGCCCCCTCGATCCTCCAAAACCCGATATGCCGAAATACCGAATGTCAAAATGGGATTTAACAACAATTAGACCTGGCCCACATCTCGTCCATGTGACCGCTTCCTTCGTGACTGCATCCTAACTCCAAAGGTGTGTCGTGTTTCGCGACTTTGGGAATTTCAATGTCAAGTGCCCGGCTCCTGCTCCTCAGAACAATTGAAAAGTCGATCCTCGAAATGCCGAAATCCTTGGCTGCTTTCTCCTCCAAAGGATGCATCGTATTTCGTGACTTCGGGACTTTCGATGTGAAGTGTTCTGACTTTATGTCTGCGGGATCCCCGAAATGTCGAATCTTGATATTCCAATACCAGGTGTGACCGCAGCCCCACTCCTCTCTATGTCGTGTTTCGTGACTTCGGGGTTTTCATCCCCAAGAGCTCGGATTCCTTGTCTCTAGGACTTTTGAAATCTCGATCCCCGGTATGCCGAAATGTCGGCTTCCTATTGCGTCCCTTCAACACTTCGGGGTTTCGCGCTTCGGGACTTCGTGATCTCCATTGCAACCCTTTGCTCTTCTCTCGTCTACGGGATCCCCAGTATGTCGAAGCCTGGTATAATCCTTTCGGGGATTTTCTCGATGCCTCGATCGTCGCCACGTGTCCTCCTATTGGACGGTCCTGATCACTTCGGGACTTTGCTAGTTGCGAAGTCGAAGACTCCTCTGTTCCGCTCTTCGATGCCCGAATCCCCGAGATACGAGGATCTTGTGACACGTGTCCTCCGCAAATGGACAACTCTGATGTCTTCAGGACTTCGTGGGTCAAGAGTCCCGACTCTTGCCCTTTGTATCTCCTGGTAACCGAAATGTCGAAATACCAAATTTTCGGTCTATGTCCCTCTTGAACTAACGGCTACGATCCAACTAGATCAACGACCCACATCCTTTCGGGAATTTCTCTTAAACCTTGACCGCTAGCCACATGTCCTCCCAATGATGGACGGTCCTGATATTTTCCTCTCCAGATGATCCGACGACAGTTGTAGCTCCTCGTTGAGCTTACGCTCCTTCTTCCTGAACCTGGAAGATTTCAAGTGTCCCAAAGGCCTCGGCCTTTGCTTCCTACTATGAAGCCTGCATTCTCGGCCTCTGTTTGTGGTCTAAGGACGTTATCCCTCCTGAGCTTCCTCAAGCTTGAGTCGTCCAAAGGGTTCTCCCTGACCTTTCTGCTCCTCCTTACAGCTATGGGCCTTTGTGTGAAAGCACTGCTCTTCCTGAGCTTTGTCCTCCTTGAATCCTTAAAGGATTATTCGACCTTTGCACTCCTTGCAGGGTCCCTGCACACACGAAAGTGCTATCCGTCCTGAGCTTCTCTGTTGCTCAGACCTCTAAGGGACTTAACCCTTTTATCTCCCTCAGATGGAGATTTGGTGCCCTCTTAGCAACCACTTACTCAAGCAACTCCTTACAGAGCCTGCAGGGTGTTCAGTAACCCTGTGAAGGTATTCTTCCTTGGATGCTTCTCTATTCCAAAACTCAAAGGAGTTCTCTTTGTACACACAGGCACCTGCTCAATGCCCTCCTGGCAGAGCTCTCACAGAATCCCGCGGTGATTCTATCTTCTGTTGTGTCCTCTTCTGCACATCCTCACCTCCAAGGTATTCAGCAACCTTGAGGCTTCTCCCTGAGTCAGTGACTTCCTTTGGTGCACCTTCCTAGCATTTCCTTGCCTGAATCCGCAGAATTCAGAAGTGCACTCATTGCACTGGCTTGTAGAACCCGCAGTGTTTTTTCATGCACTCCTTGCATGAAACCACAAAGAACCCATACCTGGAATCAAAGAACTTCGAACAGATAGGGAAATCTATCTATCTCCTGCAAATGGAACTTAACATACATCTATAGCATATAAAGAACACACAAAGACATTCATAAACACATAAAGACACACAGAAACTCATGCAGGAAATCTGCTCTTTATATTAATATGAAGTGCCTCCTTTACAAGGTGTTCTTGAGCTCAGACTTTGATAGAGTCTCGACTCCTTCTCTCCTCTACTCTAACTCTCGCAAATCTCTCCTCTCCTCTCTATTCTACCACTAACATAAGATCCAAGATCTTTTACATGAGGGGGATCTTTCAGATCTTCCCTCCAAGCTACCTACCCTATTCAATTACATTGAATTTACAATGAATGGATGTCTAGTCCAAATAGGATCTAGATCTCAGCCTTACAACCATTTAAGGAAACCCTTTATCTAAGCCTGTGCATAGGCATATCTTTATGGTTCCATGGCCTTACAAAACATTAATTACATTGATTTCAAATTCAAAATTTGAAACGAGAGGGTTGCGCCTCTCTTCATCCCATTGAATGCGTGTTGTGCTGGCTGGTTGGCTGGCTAGCGCATGGTTGGCTTGGAGCGATGCTCCTGCATCAATAGGAAAGAAACATTTTGATGGCTTCCAATCTTGCCATTGGTGAAAAGGTTTCATCAAAATCTTTTCCTTCAATCTGTGCATAGCCCTTACAGACCAATCTTGCTTTGTTCCTGACAACTTGTCCCTGCTCATTCAATTTATTCTTAAAGACCCATTTGGAACCTATGACATTTTTACCTTCGGGTCTAGGAACCATCTCCCAAGTATTGCTTTTCTCAATCTGGTCAAGTTCATCATTCATGGATTTAACCCAATGGTCATCTTTGTTGGTTTCATTAAAGTATTTAGGTTCAAGCAAAGACAGAAAGGCAATCTGAGATTGTTCTGAGACATTATTCAACTTCTTTCTTGTCTGAACTCCTTGGTTTAGATGACCAACTATCTGATGTTCAGGATGATTCTTCCTAATAACTCTGGAGAGTGTCTTTGTCTTGATCTCCTGGTTTGAGTCTTGCAGAGTATTTGTATCTAACTCAGAGTCTTCTCCTTTTGATTCTTGGACCTGTTCATGTTCAACTTCAGTTGTGTCCTCTGTAGCAGACTCAATATTGCTCACCTCTCTTACTGGGACTCCTTTATCAACCCTTAAATCAATGCAATCAACTAATTTAGATAATATTTTATTAAAGAATTTATATCCTTTACTATTGGTAGCATATCCTAAGAAGATGTCGTCATCAGCCATGTCATCATACTTGCCAAGGTTTTCATTATTGTTCTTTATGCAAAACTTACTCCCAAAGACTTTGAAGTGTTTGATTGAAGCAGGTCTTCCATACCACAGTTCATAAGGTGTCTTTTCACTGTGTGGTCTGAGGTGGGCTTTGTTAAGAATATGGATGGTTGTGTGTATTGCTTATACCTAGTAGGTTTGACCAATGTTCTTCTCATTCATCATTGATCTGGCCATTTGCTGAACTATTATGTTTTGCCTCTCAATTACTCCATTTTGTTGTGGAGTTCCTGGGATTGTGTATTCTCTCTTGATCCCATGTTTATCACATAATTCCTTGAAATCACTTGACATAAATTATCCTCCTTTGTCTGATATTACTGCCGTTAACCTATTGCCTATTTGATTCTCAGTTAAAGCCTTAAATATTTTAAATTTCTCAAATTCTTCATCTTTTTCTTTGAGAAAAGAAACCCAAGTGAGTATGGAGTAATCATCAATGATCAGCATGAAGTAGTTTTCCTTCCCTATGCCTTCATGTCTTGATGGTCCACATAAATCCATATGAACTAATTGGAGTGGGTTCTTTCTTGAAGTAGAGCTCTTGGATTTAAATGGTGTCCTGGTTAGCTTTCCTACTTGGTAGGGTTTACACACAGAATCTTGAGGCTTTGATATTCTTGGAAGATCTTTTACTGCCTCAAGATTTTTGAGCTTTATTAAGTGGTCAAAGTTTAGATGTCCAAGTCTCTTATGCCATAACCAGTGTTCATCATGTTTTCTTAGATGACACTCTTCTCTATCGTATTCCAGTACATATACATTATTCTTTGTCCTTATGCCTTTAGCCACCACTTGTCCTGAGTTTACAGAATTTATCTTACAATCTTTGGAAGTGATCACCACTTCACATCCTCTGTCACACATTTGAATTACACTAAGAAAATTATGTTTCATACCATCTACAAGCAAAACATCTTGGGCTTTTCGTTTACCATTACTCAAACTCACCATCCCTTTATCCTTGATTTTACCTGGTTCATCATTTCCAAAGGTCACATTTCTTGTTTTGCTTTTACTTATAGACAAAAAATTATCCTTGTCTCTAGTCATGTGCTTGGAACATCCACTGTCTATATACTAGGGGTATTTTTGTTTTTGAGCTTAAAGTACTAGACCACATTTTTCACTATCTTTCTTTTTCCATGTGTCAACATTTCTAGCTAAGGGTTTTATCCTTGGATCTTCTTTGTAACTCTTCAGATGGCAATTTGCAGCTTTGTGGCCAAAGTTATGACAGTTATAGCATTCAAGCTCATTTTTAAATAAGTCAAATTGATTGGTGCAACTTTGTCTACTCATTGGCTATTTAGTTCTATGTTGCAAAGATTGTTTATTTCTTGATCTCCTCAGTTGCATGTCTCTAAACTTAATTTGACAATATACAATCTTATGACCAAAATTAGAGCAGTAAAAACAATAACCATGGAAGAAATTTTGGTACCTGAAGGATGGTCGCCTTCTTGTAATTTGTTGCTCCAGCTTCTGATATCTTTTTTTTTTTATCAGGGGTCATCTTGTCTTTATTGGCTCTTGGTGGCAGAGTACTCACATGGTCTGATTGTCTGCTGACTTGGAACTTGATCATCTTTACTGACTCTTTGCTTTCAGTTTATTTGTTGTTTGAACCACTTACATAGCCTAAACCAGTCTTCAACAAAGGAAATCTTTGTTTGCTCAGAATGTCATTTAATTTTGTTGAAGATTTAATGCTTGGAAGATTTTGGAGATACAATGCTTTAAACTTCTCCATCTCTTTTCTGGTTCTTACTACCTCTTCTTCCAAGGCTTCACATCTTGCCTTCTTCTCTGATAATTGTTGTTTTAGAAGGTCCTCTATTTTATTTTCCTCTTCTAATTCCACTTTTAGTAGGGTGTTAGCACAGGGGCAGACCCAAGGTTCAATGCTACAACATCGCACCAACAAATCCCTAACTACCGGCCCTTTCGGCAACACCTGTGAAGCAGATGAAGTCTCACCCGAGATAGAGGCAGGGGTGGTTCTAAGACTCAGGTGTTTGAAACCTTAGCTCAGACACAGATCTATGATTATAACACTTAATACATCTCTTAGCACCGTCAGTCCCTCGATATGAAATCACTATTCACTTCGCTGATAAAAAAGATCTTCGCAGCATTCACACTAATCTACAATATTTAAGCACTCAGCATATAAATGGATCAGACTGAGCATATCAAGCACTAAGCATGACTATCTTGATCAGATCTAATATTCTCACATATCATAAGCACAAAGCAAAAGTAGATCTATCTAAACATATCAAATCACTTAGCAAATAACATGTGAACACATCAAGACAAAGCACATAACACAGTGTTTATGTGGTTCACTGCCACCCTCGAGATGCGTCCACCAACTCTTCTTCTTTACTGTCTTCAGTCAATCAATTACAAGCACAAAGTCTTCAAAACCCTTAGTCCGCACAGGACAGAAGATCTGCACAACTCGCTAGATCCTTCTTCCTTGTGTTACATCACTAAGCCCTCCATAATCTGCTACAAGGACCTACACTTATGTCTGCAAGTCTCTTATAGTCATGCACAAAACACTTATAGACTCTACTCGCACTTAGCATACATTCACATCACATAGATGCACTATTCTCCTACTCCTCCATATGGCCTAGACATCTATATATATATTACAAAATAGGCCTACACATGGGTAAACCCATGGGCCGACATCCCATTCCCGTTACATATTCCCAAAAACCCAAAAAGGGACCCAAAAGGGGGCCGAGATCCCATGATCTCTGCTTCATCCTGCACTCCTCCTTCGACAGACTGTCAAAGTCCCAAAATAGGTCAACATGACCAAGAAACTCCCAAAACTTGGTCAAGGGCCAATAGGCCCCCAACACTCACCTGTGACTCGTCCCGAGTCACTTTGGTCTGAGCAATTCTACCTTGAACACCTCGATATGCTTCTACTTGCTGCTTTGTTGTGGGTTATTGTTCGACGAACTCTTGGATTACTGTGTCATTCACTGGCCCTTCTAGGATCTATTCTGCTGCGGTGACAACCTGTTCTAACTCTGCTCCCTATCTTTCTACCTCTATAAACAACTGGCATGCCTTATCTTGCACAGGTTGAAGTCATTGAGTGCCTTCCATCACTTTTCTTTGAAGCATATGGATATGTTGCTGAGTTGTGCATTGTTCTTTAGACCTCTTCATTCTTTCTACAGCCGACAGTGCCTTCAGCTGTGCCTGTAGTGTATCTGCGTGTTTCTTCACTTCCTGGAGTTGTGACTCCAGTGTCTATAACTCTGGGTTCTCAGTTAGGTTTTCATATGTCTGGGCGTTGCAGTTACTCAGTTGCTTTCACTCCAAGGAAAGAGATTTTAATCTATCAACTGTGTTTCGGAAAGTTGCTTCTCGTTGGTCCCTTACGTCCTGCAAGGTCTCAGGTACAGTGCATAATTCTAGATCTGCGATGTGCTGTTGGAGTTGTTGGATCACTTCTTCGAGCTGCGCCACCTGTTGTGGAACTCTTTCTTCGACCTTTACTTCAACAACTGTCACAGAGAGAAGTGCTTTGTTGACCATTTTCTTAACTTCGAGTTGCTCTGTGAGCAACTGTTCCTTTTCTTTATGCAGTTGGGATTTTTATTCATCATATTCAAATGTTGCAACGATGAAGTCGAAGTCGTCTGAGGTGAGGGTGGTCTCAAATTTGGTCCTGGTTTCTTTTGATTTCTTCATTGAAGAAGGTTTTGGAGGGGAAACCTTCCTTTTCTTCGAGGGGTCCTCCTCGTCTCTAGGTGGTGTAACCTTGCCTTTCTTCTGTTCAACTTCTATGCCATCTATTTCTCCACCATCACCTCCTTGCTCAGGTGATATAGAAGTAGTCTTCATTGAGGTATTGCTTACATCTTGAGCTTATTCATTTTTCTTGGTCTTGCTCGGTCCAGGTGTATCGTGTGTTTCTTTTGGACTGTCAATATCATATATCTTTGCAGGGTCTGCTGTGATGAGGAGGTTCACCAACCATTCCTTAGTAATCTCTTCTAATCCTTCCTCTGTAAGCTTGTAGTATGACTGCAGTTGTTTTTTATGCTCATTAGCGCACGTTGCGATATAGATGAAATGGCGGTCCGCGTTGAATTTCATCAAGGGATTGAACCTGTGGAGAGTGTTCGGGGTTATACGAGGCTCAGAATGGATGGTTGTCTTCAGCTAGTTGTAATAAATGTGAAATACGGCATTTGATTTCCATTGCTTGTTCATGTCACTGGAGTACCATAGTGTACTGAACTTCGTGGCTAGAGGTTCAAAGGGCTCAATGTCTGGGAAGGTCGCACCTTCCGGCATCTCCCATGTGATAGAAGTGATCAAGATGAGAAGCTAGATGAAGTGGAACTCATATCCTTGGTCCTTCACTTCCATACATTCCAGTTCTAGCTGGTTTACGATGTACTTCGCCCAGTTCATTTGTAGGCCCTCTGCGCCTTTCTTGCGAGGTCGACTACAAATCTAGTCATTTGGGTGGGTTGGTTCTTGCGAACTAAATTTCCTGCGATCAATTGAAAGGCTAGGTGCACTGCGCCCCTCTGGATAGAGGCTACCTTGTAGCCTCGCGTTCCTTTCTCGACATCTCCGTAGGTGTCTCTAATCTTCTGCACAAGAGAACGATCCATGGTTTTTCCAGGGTAGAAATCCGTTGGGTTAGGGCCTTGCATGCTTAGCCCTGTGATCTGATTGATCAACGTCGGATCCATTGTGATGCGGCAGTTCAACCACAAATATCCGCCATGGTAGCAGGACAACAACAACTTGACGCATACGTTCACTTCTTGGTGCCTACTGAAGTGAGGAATCTTCATGACATTGAGCAGTGTCGACTGCGCGAGGTTCGTGGTCCATGACTAGGGGACGATCTTCGAGTTATTTCCCTTGGTTCTGGTTAGATACTTGTGTGGGGTGAGCATGTTGTACACCTTCCTGTCACCGAGGTTCAATTCGCTAAACTTCAATGCTGCGGTCTTATCTTGGTTTGCGTGCATTACGCGTATCCCTTTTGGGAGGTACGTAGTAACCAAAGTGTACTAAAATTATCTAGGCACACTATCACGATTTATCACGCCGCTTAGAGGGGGTAGATAGGTGGATAATATGCTCAAGATTAACTTAGCATTCACGAGATCATCCCTATTCTTAGTTCTCTTTTCATCTACTGGCCGGGATGGACCGGCTTGAGCAGTGGACGGAGAGGCCAGCAGTCCTCTCGTCGAAGATGCTTGTACACCTATAGACACTCCTCTCTCTGACATGACTCTTTCAGTTATTAATTCGAGGAGAACTTCCATTACTGATTCTTCAACTACGGTGATCTCGTCGGACATACGCACTCGGGATTAAAACTATCAGGGTCACGATGATCTTATATATAGCACTAGAACAAACAACCATAGCACAATGGTCACTGTATACAATTCACTTAGTCTGTGGGCTTCAAATTCTCAATTAGAAAAAGTGTTCTCCGTGCATGGCGTGACGGGATAAGAAGGCAACTCAGCAACGGTTATGAACCTCTATTAACTCCTGTTCGATCCATTATGGCGCGGCCTAACGGTCTGATGACGGACCTTTATTTCCTTTATGCCCATTCAGAGCGTTTATCGAATGGTTATAATATCCCCAATGGCTATATTGCTTCGCCATGGTGAAGTTCCATGTGTCGTTGTTCTGATATCCTGACGAAGCTCCAATTCTGCAAATTGTTTGTCTACGAAGTTCCTTCTGGAACCTTCTGCAACTTAGCTCTCTTCTTAATTTTCTTCCTAGCCTTCTTTCCAGTGAGCTTTGTCTCAGTAGCTCGTTTTCCATTTTGATTCTTATCTTCTGTGGTTTTAGTTACTTTGCGTTGTTGAGATTCTCTCCTAGGACTCAGGGGTAACACCTCTTCTTTATCTGAGATAGGTACTTCAGTCTCCTATGAGTCTTCTAATGTTCTTCCAGCTTCGACATCTAGGTTTCTAGTGGTAAATAGCTTCGATCTGTTCTTCTATTCTTCGATCAAGTGTGTGATCCTCCTGGTCATGAAATCTTTTAACTCTTGTTTCATCTACTCTAAGACTTCTTCTTCTTTCTTTCGTCTAGCTTGATCTCTGTCAATCCAAGGTTTTCCTATTAACATGGTAAATGGTACATGGTCTTCAACAAATTTAATAATCTCAACATCTTCCTTTGTCGAAGTTCCATTGACATTCATAGGTATCTGAGCGAGCCTTCCACATAGGTTTACCAGTTTTCCTCTGAATAACCCTAGTCCTCCTAATGAAGGAATCATAGTAGGCCTCTCTATAGCTTCCCAAGTTCTTTCTGTCAAGATATTCACCTGTGTTTCTTCATCTAGAACACAGTCAATGTCGAAGTCTCCTATTCTTGCTTCGATGCATTTGTTTCCTTTGAAGATCTCTGATAATCTGACATGTCGGTGGTCATTCAAGGTTTCTTTCATTTGTATCAATATTTTATCTGATTCTTCCTGGGGTTCTGCTATAGCCTCTGGATCTACCTTAGGGTTTTCTTTATTCAAATTCATTCCTTCAAGATTAGCAATCATTCTAGGGAAATCCAGTACTTCATGGTCTAGAGCTTTGCAACAAAGACAACCAGGTCTTCTCACAGGGCATTCTTTAGCAAGATGTATCAGTTTTCTACAACTGTAACAGAGGGTTAAGCCTCTCTTTCTTTTAAATGATCCTCAACCTCTTATGTATTGCACACTAAGATCATAGGAGCTAACCTGCAATAAATTCTTTATGGGATCCTGCATCCATTCGTTAGTCCAAACATTCTTTCTATGCATAGGTATAACATATCTTTCACTATTCTTGTCAGATATATTAATATCAAATATTCTTTCGTCTATCAATACCCTAGATTTCAAACTAGGAAAAACAAATTTAAACATACCTAGATCCATACTCTAGAAACAAAAATTTCCACTTATCTTACTTCTACAGAGCACAAAGCATTCAGATCTAAAAAAAATTATTATCTTTACCTTTATCAGAGCACAGAGCTTGCATATCTTACCTCTTTTAATAAGAAATTCTCACTTTTACCTTTCTCAGAGCACAAAGCTTTCAGATATTACTTCTTTCCTTCAAATCCGACCTCTTTTATTTAGATCAGGCTTCTTTATTTTAGCACAGAGATTTATAAGTCAAGTAGAATACTGCGCACTAGGGAACAAATCTATGCACAAAGATTTCACAATCCCAGGTCAAATCTTTGCACAAAGCTTCTTCTTTCTCAGTTCCCAACAATCATAGTTTCAGGTCCCGGCAACATAACCATTTGTTGGCACAGGGGCAGACCCAGGGTTCAACGCTACAACAGCGCACCAACAAAGCCCTAAATACCAGCCCTTTCGGCAACACCTTCGAAGTAGATGAAGTCTCAGTCAAGGTAAATATGGGGGTGGTTGTAAGACTTAGGTGTCTGCAACCTTCGCTGGGACACAGATCTATGATTATAACGCTTAATACAGCTCTTAGCATCGTCAGTCCCTCGATATGCAATCACTGTTCACTTCGCTGATAAAATAAATCTTCACAGCATTCACATTAATCTCCAGTGTTTAATCACTCAGCATATAAATGGATCAGACTGACCATATCAAGCACTAAGCATGACTATCTTGATCAGATTCAATATTCTCACATATCATAAGCACAAAGCAGAAGTAGATCTATCTAAACATATCAAAGCACTTAGCAAATAACATGTGAACACATCAAGACAAAGCACAAAGCACATAACACAGTGTTTACGTGGTTCACCCCCACCCTGGGGCTACGTCCACCAACTCTTCTTCTTTATTGTCTTCATTCAATTGGTTACAAGCACAAAGCCTTCAAAACCCTTACTCCACACTGGACAGAATATTTGCGCAACTCGCTAGATCCTTCTTCCTTGCGTTACAGCACTAAGCCCTCCACAATATGCTACAAGGACCCACACTTAGCTCTTCAAGTCTCTTATAGTCATGCACAAAGCGCTTATAGACTCTACTCGCACTTAGTATACATTCACATCACATAGATGCACTATTCTCCTACTCCTCCAT
>ML790159.1:7759-22780 GCA_009831015.1 Picea engelmannii | reverse complement strand
ATTACAAAATAGGCCTACACATGGGTAAACCCATGGGCCGACACCCCATTCCTGTTACATATTCCTAAAAACCCAAAAAGGGGCCCAAAAGGGGGTCGAGATCCCGTGATCTTTGCTTCATCCTGCGCTCCTCCTTCGACAAGCTGTTGAAGTCCCAAAATATGTCAACATGACTAAGAAACTCCCAAAACTTGGTCTAGGGCCAACATAGGGAAAATTCTTCATCAGGTTTTTTACTATCTTTCTCGAACTGTATCAGTAATTGTTTTTACTTTTCTTCTTAAATCTAAGTCTAGAAAATTCTTCTAGAGCACTGATCAGTTCTCCTTCCAAATCAACCACAACTTCTTCATCATCAACATCACTTCCTGTGCTTTTATTATCATAGTCCTCCTTGGCCATAAGCATAAATTCATTAACCTTATCTTCACAAACATAATCATTATCTGTGTCTCATGAAGAGTCATCATTGTTTACAAAAACTTTTCTTTTTACCAAATCTCTTGGATTTTTACTTCTCTTCACCTTCAGCGTTCTGGTCCTTCTTATTGTGTGGACACTTAGATGCAAAGTGACCTATATTTCCACAATTAAAACGTTTGAAAGGAAACTTGCCTTGGTACTTTCCTGATCCTTTCTTTAGTCTTCTTGCAAATTTTGCTTCAATTTCATCAGGCTCAGAATCCTCATTCTTATATTCTTTAAATTATGCCTCTATAGAGGTTGGTTTATCTTTACCTATCCTCATTTCATAAGAAGTCAGAATTCCTAGGAGTTGGTCAATAGGCAAATATTTTAGATCATTAAGTTCTTCTATCACAGAGACCTTTGGGTTGAACCTATCTGGCAGAGATCTCAAAATTTTCTGAACTAAAGAGACATCCTCAATTTTTTCACCAAGTCCTTTCATTGCATTTACTAGTTCTTCAACTCTCAGAAAGTACTTCCCAACAGTTTCATCTTTAGTTGTTCAAACTGTAATCTGTAGGTTTGAAGCTTGGCATCCTTTACCTTCTCATTACCTTCATAACTGCTAATGAGTTTGTCCCACATTTATTTGGTAGATTCTAAGTGCATAACTTTTACAAATTCTACTTATGCAAGCCCACTCAGAATAGCATTCATAGCCTTAGCATTGAAGTTGAATTCTAGCTTCTCATCCTTAGAAGCTAGTACAACTAGCTCTACATAACCAATCTCTACCACATCCCAGACATTTGCACCTAAAGCCATTATGTAGGTTCTCATCCTAACTTTCCAGAAGGCAAAGTTTGTTCCATTGAACAAGGGGGCCTTATTGGTTGAAGTTCCTTTATGGCTAGTCATGTTTAAGATCTAGGATCTACCCTTAGATAAAAGGAACCCTCTCTTATACCAATTGTTAGACAATTGAGAGGGGGTGGGTGAATCAGTTGTTACTATGCTTAAACAATTATACCCATTTTAAACTCATTACATAACACTTAATGATGATCACAATAATTCAGGGAAGTAAGCAATAGAGTATTCAACATCAATCACACACATGAAGTATACAGAGACATATATTCCTGAGGAAACCCATAAAGGGAGAAAACCTCTTCTTCTTAATATGATAAGTAGTCTTTATTTTATGTACATTATCATTCTTATGAGCACCCACTCTTTGTGAGACTACCACCTCTGTTTTACAAGCTGCAACTTGTTGAGAGCACCAACTCTTTGGTTTCTCTATCACCCACTAGAAGGAAGCACCAACTCCCTGAGCGCTCCAGCACCAACTGGATGGAAGCACCAACTTCCAATCGCACAGGCACCAACTTGTATAACAGAGAACAATGGTTCTCCCTTGCACCACCCTACCACCCTGGTTTTTATGGCTACAACCAAATGGAAGCTACAACTTCTTGTGTTCAAGCACCCACTTGAAACTCTGAGGACAATAGTCCTCCCTAGCACCACCCTACCACCCTGAGATATAAATATTTTCTTGCTGAAATTTATTAGAGTGATGCAACATTTATCAATGACTTACCAATCTCATCATTGTTCTGCTACACTTCTATGCTCTGCCTGCATCAGTGTCTTTTTGCTTGCATATTCTTATGATTTATGCTTTGTGCGCCATATCCATTCTATGTGTTATGCCTCCCCTCTACACTTTCTCACTATGTTCATGTTGTATTATTCATTACATACAGTTCAACTTGTTTTACAAAGAAACAACAACCTTCCTCTGTCTCAGCATATTTCTTTTATTCATGCTCTCATCATCTGTTACACTCTACATCTCCAATGCTCAATGTCGGTAATCTCAGAATGCTCAAGAGCCATGATTCCAATGCTCAGGAACAATGATTCAACTTCTCAGGAATGATGATTTAGTTAGTGTAATTGAATCGTAACTGATCAAGAAATCACGATATGAAACAACAACCCTTAGATCAGATTCGGTTTGATCAGCGTCGTTGGATTATACACATAGAGGATTTTTGATCCACAGGTCCTCGTGAAATTTATTTAAATCTCTTATATCACATGACCAACGATGGTGACCAAACGTTAGGCTTAACGAGAACTTGAGCACTTATCATTTCAACGGTCGCGATTCAATCTTCTGCTAAGATGGACAGCTGACGGAACTTGCGCTTCGAAACTTCGGGTTTTCAACTTCTCAAACCTTCGAATTAGATCGGACGGTTTATTTCACGGAAACAAATTAATAATCAGATTTGATCCTTACATTCATCCTTTCATTGTTCAATCTGACGGCTAGGACTTAATAAAACATTGAGATGGACGTCTGTCGGAACTTCACCCTTCAGAACTTCGAGATTTCAACTTTTCAAACTTACACTATCCTTCCACTGTACTATGATCAACGATTGAGAATACACCCGAAGTGATATTTCAGATCAGATGAATCGTGTCCTTGCTGACGTGATCTGCCACACATCCTTGCTAACATGGTCAGCCACATATCCTTGCTGGCGTGGTTTGTTGACATGATCTCCCATATGCCCTTTGTTGACGTGGTCTTCCAGATGTCCTTGCAGACGAGGTTTATTGACGTAATCTGCTAACGTAGATCTCCCTGATCTAACGGTCATCGTATGTTCTCAAAATATGATGGTCCTTATTCATTTTGTATTTTCGTCTCTTCGGGCTTCAGTTTTTTCAAATCTCAAACTGAAAAATATGATGTAAGATTTTTCTGGAGCTTAACCTCCTCGCATCTTTATACCCGAACTAAATGTCATTCATTGATCATGATCTTGGATCGATGGCTTGATCTGTCTGCAATGCAGCTCTTCTATCTTATCTTGTCCTTCCACTTAGAATGATCTAATGGCTGATGAAAATTTGCATAAATGAGATCTCAGATCTTTTACCTCGCTTATCCTATCCTTCTACTCGAAATGATCCGATGACTGATGAGAATTCGGGTTTGATCCGACGGCTGACGGGTATTCAAATAATCAAGCTCTCAGCCCTTTTACCTCTCTTAACCTATCCTTCCACTTTAAAATGATCCGACGACTGACGGGAATTTGGGTTTTATTCAATGGTTGACGGTTATTCAAATAATCAAATTATCAACCCTTTAGCCCTGCTTATCCTATCCTTCCACTTAAAGTGATCCGACGGTTGTGAATATTCTCGAAGAACATCAACGATCAAGTATGGTTGCCGAACCACAACTTGCAAGTGATTTAACGCATCACCAAAACTCCACAATTTGAATTTGTGCACCATTGGTGAGTCAACCACAATCTTCAATCTTCGAGGCTATAAGATCTGACGGTCCTGACTAATTGTGGGATTGGAACTATCGCAATATTTAATTATCCTTCCGATCTCTGCAATCTATCCCTGTTGTTGATCTGGCAATTGCACATCTGATGGTCAAAACTCAATCCGACTTAATATGATCGCTTGTTGGATCAACCACAGTTGTTGATATCTAAGTCTATGAGATATGATGATCTAGACCAATTGTGGTATTGGAACTAGCAAGTTGTTTAATTCTTCTTTCGCTCCCTGCAATTCATCCATGTCGTTGATCTGGCGATTGCGCATCCAATGGTCACAACTCAATCTGATTGTCCTCAAGCCAATGATCACTCATATGACCGATGTTCGTTATATGATACGATCAACATCATCAATTTATTGATCGAACGACTGTTGAGGCTTCTCACCCTGAGCGTACGCTTTTCCTTTGGAGCTTTGATCTCTGCATATTGTTCCCTCCTCCTCCTGAGATTACATTTTTTATTTCGATCTTTGTTCTCTGCTTACTATTTTCTCCTCCTCCTGAGCTTATGTTTTTCTTGTTTTTCATCGTCGTTATTGTTCTTGCCATCAATGACAAGCACACTCTTCCTGTAAAATATGCCAACAATCCCTACACAAGAAACTCAGATAGTATGTTAATCAACCGAAAATACATATAAATCTTAAATCGCTAATGTAGATAATCAATAAGATCTTATAACTTACTTAGGTTAAAATATCCTATCCTACCGGGTGATAACACCCCTTTAAAGGCCAAAAATAACGTAAATGTGTGCAATATTAATCCTACGGTTACCTCATATAATAAGCACTAAGCATCCATCATCCACACAACAGGTACATGGCATCAACGTGACCTCCAAAGTATTTATTTTTATTCCAAAATGTTATCACAGTACTGTACAATCCGCAAGCTAGCCCAAACTCTCATTAAACAAATGAGGAGGAGGCAACTTCAATATATAACAAAGGAGGATGCATTTCCCAATGTTAGAGGGTGAGTTAGCTCAAAGAGGACACATGCCACATGTGATGGAGAAGTGTGTGAAAACTCAAGGCTAAGAGGAGTGAGTGTGCCACATCTCCAGGAAAGAGAGAGATAGAGGGTGCCACCTCTTGAGAGGTGGACACATCTCTCCTTGGGATTGACGCCCTCAAGGACAGTGTGCCACCTCTCAAGAGCCATCATCTCAACTCTAACTAACCATAAGTCTCTCCTAACTCGCCACTAACTCTCTCCATAATTGTCACTAACCACCAATGAGGTAGAGGGAACTGAAGACAAGTCAAAAACATGTTTCCTTAAAAATAGAGAGAGAATTAATTCACCTTTTTAAGAAAATAATTGATTTTATGGGTAAAAATCAATTACTTTTCTCAAAAAAGGGAGTGTCAATGTAAAGGGGGTATTCTGAGTTAGAAAATAATATTTCCTAAGGTTATTAACACCTCCTAGTACCACTTATTAAATAATTACATGAATTTACAAAGTAAAACGTCTTTTTTAAACTAGACATTTTACGTTAAAAAAAACTAGAAGCACCTAATGCATGTCCTTAAGGATCTGGACTAATGACCAACATGGTAATATACATTTGACACAAGAATCAGACAAAACACACTAAGTAAAATCCATTAGGACACACTCCAACTTTGGAGGAAATGAGTGAAAAAACTTACAACATTATAAGTCGTTGAAGTGAGGTATAATGGACCAAGTGAAAAAAAACACTCTAGAGTATGCACTAATAAACAAGTCTTAGGTAGATGAGTCTTTTTCATACAAGACACCTAAGGCTAGATCATTTTATACAATTCCCACCAGGAGGGTATGGAACATGCATAGAAGAAGAAGAAGAAGAAGAAATGAAGGGGCAATAATGCCCAATGAGACTTTTGAACTCTAAATTTTGAATAAGTTCCTTGTTCAACTTTGTGGATCAACGTAAGTCCTTCCTGGTGCAACTGGGAGGTAAAAAAGTACAATATAGCATGTAACAATTAAGCCTTTAAAAGAGCATATACCAAGATACACACACACAAGTAATAAAACTTGAACAAAGAAGGCGTACTAAGCCAAGTGCATGCATGAGGAAACCCTAGATCACCATCCAATCACCAACAAGAGAGAAACATCCAATGAAAATCCTCCTCCAAGTGGTGTGCACTATATCTCTTTTAGCAAGAAAGAGATAGAGCGAAATTTTCTAGAGTAGCTCTCCCACAAATGTGAGAGGAAGTGATTATGAAAAATGAAATAACACTCCCTCTATTTATATGAGGTAAACAAGTTCTATTGTCCACAAAATTTTATAATTTTAAGTTACAAGTGAGGCTAACCCCTCCAAAATAACCTATACAACAATAATAAATGAAAACATAAATCATAAAACCACACATGTGGTGAAATTAAGCCTCCTAGGGGTGAAGGAGGGCCTCCCAAGGCCATGTGTCATCATCCAAAGTGTAGGAAAGGTTGAATTTCCATGCCACCTAAAATCATCATGTGGTGTCCATGTGGCAGGAAAACTCCAACATTTCCATCAAGCGGTTGAGAATGTGTGGGTACAATGTCCATAGTATCGACTTTCTTCCCATAAGTGTGCCATCATGACTATATCTATCAAAATCGAGCCCATTTTTCCATAGTCCAAGGTCCAAAAGATGTGAGAGCTAGTATATGAATGTGTCGAGCCACTAGGTGACTCAATGCTCTACATCACATGTGCCATATCTTGCAATAAAGGCACAACGTCCTGGGCGGAAGCTTGGGGTGTCCTTCAAAGTACCATTCCAAGTGCATCCAAATAAAAACAAAGTATGAGTTCAAGTAAATACAATGTTCATTAAGACATACTAGTCCTTAGATCATACATAGTAACTTGCTACTTAAGATATAAGTCACATAAAAATTTCACGTCAATTATCCCCTTCAAATTTCACATTAGCTTAGGAATTTATGTAAGTTGGCAGGTTTGAGTATGGGAGGACCTTCATCAAACCCTATTAAGTGTGCCAACCAAAATAGTGAAAGAAAAGACCCAAGTAGAGGGATATGTCCTGGAGGAAGAAGTGAAATAAAAGAACCCTTCAAGAGAAAGTGTGATAGTGGTACATGTTACCCCCTCAATCTAGCGGTAACTAAGTGATCCAGAATCAAATCCAGGAGCCTGTCAGGGCTAAAAAAGGCTCAAAATGAAAGTGCTCGGAATCTGATGAAACTAACGCCATTGCGTCTGTCTCGTCTTCCTGATTCTGGCCATATATTTACTTCGTCAAACGGGCTCCGTATGCGAAAGATATCGCATTCTGATCGAAAACCCAAACAGGAAAAAAAAGGGGGTGATTGTACAGTCCGTACAGTCCACGTGGCAGGCTGACTGTACAGGATGTACAGTCGTACATATGAGGTGGCAACATCTGGATATGACATGTGGCAGATGACAAGGTGTACAACAGGTGAGTTGGACCAGTCCGAGGGTGACACGTGGCACGAAATGACGTCAGCAAGCTGACGTGGCAGGTACAGTGGCATGCTGACAGGACAGGTACATGGCAGACAAGTGGATGACAAATGGCAGTGTCTGATTGGTTTTTGAGGTGCCATGTGGCCCAGTCATGGGCTTCCACGTGGCACCCATTGGTTGGCTTGTTGATATGCAAAATTTTGGGGTCTCCACTGGAGTCAAACCCCCTACCTCCATTGCGCTACGGATTGGCAGGGCCAGGCTAGCCAACCGTTCTGTTGGTGTTATTTACTATGTATATGACAAATATATTATTTAAGTTGAATGCAAAGTTTAAATGGAGGCGGAAAGAGCTGGGGCTAAGCCCCAGCCCACAATTTATCATACGACGTGACTGCCCACAAGAACCAGGAGCAAAAGCGCGGAAGTATGGGGACTAGCCCTGTTTCTTTGGGGATTTGGTCCTATCCACCGCCAGCAGACCGGGAGCTAACCAAACAAAAAGGGCATGGGGGGGTTATGGTGGTTAGCCTATGGTCCTATACACGCGCCCAAAGACCAGGAGCCAGCCCGGATAGGGGGGCTAGCGCACAACAGGTGGAGCACATGGCCATATGGCAGGCTCCCATATGATCAGGAGCGCGTGCCAAAATGGGCTGCGCCCAAATAAAATTACAGAGTGGGTTTTTTTATATAGCTTTGGGATTTTTAATTGATTTTAGCCTGTTAATAGTAGATTTTGGCCATTTTTGGGAGATATTGGGTATTTTTGGAGGCCAGATTTTGGGAAAAAGTTGGGGATGGATAACCAACTTCAGATCTATAAAAACTAGGCCCGTTTGAGGCCATGGAGGATAGTCAGAGCAGAGTTATGTTGAAGGGAAGCCAAGCCAAAGCCATTTTTATGCAGGGAAGATGTTGAGGAGCAGACACTTGCGGGCCATTTCTAGGAGCTCCGGTCATCCGTTTCGCGTGTCGTTTCTTTTGTTGGGTTCTAGAGATCTAGAAGAACATGACCAGATTAGTCTTGTAGCCTAATGGCACTGTTGTGATGTATTTTTTGATCTTTGAACAGAAATAAAGAAGTCTCCCCCACTGAGACAAAGGCCCGGAGATGTAGGGAACGTTGTGGCGAACTTCGTTATCAATTCTCTTGTTATGGTTTGTTGTTTATTACTTCATTTCAGATCTGCATATATGTATATGGCTGTCATAATTCCTCTTATTTCCTCATTCTTTCAATAAGCTTCTTAAAGGGTTAATTAACACATGCAATTAAAAACCCAACCACGGTCATTAAAAGATCTTTCTAGATAAAGTGGTATCAGAGCTAGTTGACGTTTGGATTTGAGTTTTGCATGTTAATCAAGGAAAATCTACAGCGTGGTGAAGGCGAGCTTGTTGCATAGAATCCATTAATTGGATTGAGAAAGAGAGCTTCTCACAGCGAGAAGATGGCATTGGAAGAAGGGCTTTCTGAGGATGAGAAAGAGTTCCAGAAAACTTTCCTTGCTATGTCGGAGATGGTGAAAGTTTTGTACGAGGATTACTTGGAACGAAAGAGACCAGTTTTTGGTGAATCTTCAAAGGGAAAAAGTGAAGAGGAAGATGATCATCCTCATATTCCTCCACCTCCATCATCACCTCCTTCTTCTCCTTCTTCTTCAAGTTCAAGTTCTAAATCTAATGCAAAGAAACATGTTCATAAGCATAAGAATGAAATGCCATTGTTAAAACTTGATGTTAAATTTGAGTTGCCCATATATGATGGTGAAGTAAATGCAGAGAAACTTGACAATTGGATCAAGTAGATGGAGGTTTACTACAGTGTGCAACAGATCAAGGATGAGGCCACACAAATCAAGTTGGCATCTTTGAGACTTGCAGGTACAGCTCTCATCTGGTGGAAAAGCAAGTTGCAAAATGGAACGCAACAAGTGGGTAATGTATTTCCATCATGGAAAAGCTTCATTTATGCACTTAGGAAACAATTATATCCTTTGGGTTATAAATAAAAAGCATTAATTGAATGGCAATCTTTAAAACTAAGAAAAGGACAAACAGTGCAAGAATACACCGATGGATTTCGAAAAATGGCATTGATGTTAGATATCCCTTTACAAACACAAGAAACTCTTATGAAGTATATAGGAGGTTTACCTGCGCATATTAGAAACATTGTATTCATGTTTGGGCCCACTAAACTTGATGAGGTTTCTGTTCAAGCTACCTATATTGAAGCAGGAAAAACAGGTGTGTCAAGGGAATCATCGTCTTCAAGAAAAGAGGACAAGAGGAAAAGGCATGGAAAGAATTCAAATGCAGTGACGAGGAAGGAAGGAAAGCCCTCTTGCAAGCATTGCAAGAAAGAGGGACATGATGAGGAAAGATGTTGGCAGTTGCATCCCAAGAAGAGGCCAAAGTGGTTCAAGGAAAAGAAGGGAATGAAAATAGTGGCAACGACAACAAGACCCACAAACTTGGGATCGGATTCAGATGATGAATCAAAGATCTCATTGGTTGGTATGACAGGTAAAATTGGTGAAGGCATTGATTGTAGAAGAAACTTGTTTCACATAAGGATAATCATGCGACACGCTAATATAGACACATTAATCGACAGTGGATCTCAATCTAATCTAATCTCAGAAGAATTGGTTAAGCAATTGGGGTTAAAAACACAAGTACATCATAAGCCTTACACACTTAAATGGATAAGCAATCATCATCAAATGCACATAACAAAGCAATGCACAATCAAATTTGCAATTTCATCTAAGTATGTGGATGAAGTAAAATGTGATGTAGTGCCATTAAGAGAATGTGGAATGGTCTTAGGTAGTCCATACTTATATGATCGTAAGGCAATCTTCTGCAGGACAAAGAATCAATATCAATTAACCAAAGCAGATCAAGATTATGTGGTTCATGCTCATCATGTTAAGGCAAATAAAACACTTCAAACAATGGAACAATTAAAGAAGGCAGTACAAGCAAGCAACAAACCAATAATTGTTTCAAATGAAGTAATCAATCTTAAGCAAGAACAAGAAATGATTGTTGAATGGAAAATCAATTATAAGTTGCTTCAAGATAAGCTCATGTCGTGCAAATATTTAAAGTATATCAGCTCATTTGCATTCGTCATTTTGATACTATCATTAGTAATGTTGTCTACATGGATGATAATGGCTTCAGTAAGATGTAACAAGGTTCAAATGGCTAACAATATACTGTCAGTTGTCATGATTGTGTTATAGTTGATCTTGATGAGACAGGTGCACAGGACAGAGTTCAGATACAGAGGACAAGCCGGGTAGCCTATCTCGATCTTGTTGACTAGTCAGTAACCTTTTGGGGACCAAAAGGTCTTTTAGTGGGGAGGTGTGATCCAGAATCAGATCCAGGAGCCTGTCAGGGCTAAAAAAGGCTCAAAAATGAAAGTGCTCAGAATCTGACAAAACCAACACCATTGCGTTTGTCTCGTCTTCCTGATTCTGGCCATATATTTACTTCGTCAAACGGGCTTCGTATGCGAAAGATATCGCATTCTAATCGAAAACCCAAACAGGTAAAAAAAATGGGGTGACTATGCAGTCCGTACAGTCCACGTGGCAGGCTGACTGTACAGGCCGTACAGCCGTAAATATGAGGTGGAAACATTTGGAGATGACAGGGCGTATAGCAAGTGAGTTGGACCAGTCCGAGGGTGACACATGTCACCACTGTAAGGGTGACATGTGGCACAGAATGACGTCAGCAGGCTAACATGGCAGGTACAGTAGCATGCTGACAGGACAGGTACGTGGCAGACAAGTGGATGAACCAGTGTTTGACAAATGGCAGTGTCTGATTGGTTGTTGAGGTGCCATGTGGCCCAGTCATGGGCTGCCACATGGCACCCATTGGTTAGCTCGTTGATATGCAAAATTTTGGGGTCTCCACCGGAGTCGAACCCCCGACCTCCATTGCGCTACGGACTGGCAGGGCCAGGCTAGCCAACCGCTCTGCTGGTGTTACTTACTATGTATATGACAAATATATTATTTAAGTTGAATGCAAAGTTTAAATGGAGGCGGAAAGGGTTGGGGCTAAGCCCCAGCCCACAGTTTATCATACAACGTGACCGCCCACAAGAACTAGGAGCAAAAGCGCGGAAGTATGGGGACTAGCCCCGTTTCTTTGGGGATTCAGTCCTATCCACCGCCAACGGACCAGGATCTAACCAAACAAAAAGGGCGCGGGGGGGTTATGGTAGTTAGCATGTGGTCCTATACACGCGCCCGAAGACCAGGAGCCAGCCCGGACAGGGGGGCTAGTGCACAACAGGTGGAGCGTCTGGCCATATGGCAGGCTCCCATATGATCAGGAGCGCATTCCAAAAGGGGCTGCACCCAAATGTAATTACAGAGTGGGTTTTTTTATATAGATTTGGGATTTTTAATTGATTTTAGCCTGTTAATAGTAGATTTTGGCCATTTTTGGGAGATATTGGACATTTTTGGAGGCCATATTTTAGGAAGAAGTTGGGGATGGATAACCAACTTTAGATCTATAAAAACCAGGCCTGTTTGAGGCCATGGAGGATAGTCAGAGAAGATTTATGCTGAAGGGAAGCCAAGCCAAAGCCATTTTTATGCAGGGAAGTTGTTCAGGAGCAGACGCTTGCGGGCCATTTCTTGGAGCTCCGATCATCCGTTTTGCGTGCCGTTTCTTTTGTTGGGTTCTACAGATCTAGAAGAACATGACCAGATTAGTCTTGTATCCTAATGGCACTGCTGCAATGTATTTTTTGAGCTTTGAACAGAAATAAAGAATCCTCCCCCACTGAGACAAAGGCCCGGAGACGTAGGCAACGTTGTGTCGAACTCCATTATCAATTCTCTTGTTATGGTTTGTTGTTTATTACTTCATTTCAGATCTGCATATATGTATATGGTTGTCATAATTCCTCTTATTTCTTCATTCTTTCAATAAGCTTCTTAAAGGGTTAATTAACACATGCAATTAAAAACTCAACCACAGTCATTAAAAGATCTTTCTGGATCACTAAGGAGATCATGTCTCAAGGCCCACAGGTAGTATACTTGGAGTGTTGAGAGTCATATTGAACAACAGAGCATGTAGGGTCCCTCCTATTTATGTCGATCACCACTCATCACCAGCATCAAAACAACATCCACTACATCATCTTAGTCCCAGAGGACATCAAGTCTTGCTTCATGAGGTAATAAGTCTGGTGTCATGGTAAGTGTCACTTTAATATTTCAATCATTTGAACATGTTCCAAAGAATCATTTCTTGATTATGAAACATTTGTTTGGAAATTATACTTTCTGTATAATTTCACCTTGGTGGTTGTCATTATGTCCTAGCAAGTTGGTCACCCTTGAGATAAGGGTTGCTACTGGGTAATTGTATGAAGGGTCATTGTACCATTCCCGTCCATATTTACCACCTTCTGTGTTTCTTCCCCTTAGTTTCCTCATCTTCTGGGTTTCTGGGTCCATTGACCCAAAAAGGGATTGTACCTCATTTCATGGGAAGAAGGGGCTAAAGGCCCAGAGGTATTGTAGTTGGAAAAAGATAAAATCCAATATTATCCTTCTAGATGCTTGCCCTCAATTCCTGGGAACAATAAAACGCTTCTCCGAAAAATGAAGGGCCTGCAAAAGAAATCACATAATTAATAAATGTCTGGCTTGTTGAGGAAATCAATTTTGTGAAGTCCCTTACTTTTCATTGCATATGGAAATATGTATGTTTCTAGCTTCAAGTGGCATTGAAGTACTCTTTACTTTCCATTGTATATAGTACTCAATTTTTTGGACCTTAATCAATTAATGGAAATAAAATGCCTTGGAAAAATGTTGCATTGTGGACAAAGGGAAGCACACCCTCTACAAAGGCACCCATAAATGAGATAATACAAACCCTTATATGTCAATAACCCATTGCCTAGAAGTCTTTCCCCAAATCCACCTCACCCTCACTACATGAATTAGATAGGTTCTATTTGGTAAACACCCTTGACTTGTGGATTGGCTAACCCAATAGGGCACCTTGACACCCCTCCCATACCAAAATTGGGAAAATTTTATAATATATTTGAGCATTTGTTTAGTTTGAAAAGGGGGGTTTGATGCAGATGTTTGGGGGTTCTCTTATTGGATGTGGCTTACTTGGCATGATTCATATGACTTGTGGACCCTTGGAGGGTGTACTTGTTTGCCTTTCCAGGACCTTGCCCACAAGACAGATGTTAGACCCCAAGTCTGGGGCACCATTTGATGATGAGCGTTGCACTTTGATGATGGAGGATGTTTCCTTTGGAGGCATCTTGGCATGGCTAGAGGATGAGACTCCACCCTTCTCCACTTGAACACTAGCCTTTAGAGGCCTAGACGTCACTCTCTTAGCCCATGACATTACATAGGGGTTGGGTTTTGATGGATTTCTTGATGTATTAATGGAGGAGGCATGTAGCATGGACCTCGGCACTTGAGAGAGGGGCATATGGCCTTTAGAGGCCCAACGTTCAACCTTTCCAGCCTTGACATCTCTCTCATGAGCCTAGTGTCACCATACTAGGGCATGACATCACCCTCTTTAGGGTTTTGTTTTATGTAAAATTCAATTTTGTAAATGTAAAAGACAATTTGAATGGGTGAACCCTCTTGTGTAAAGACATGACTTTTCATAAGAGTATTTTGGTGTCTAGGGTTTCCATATAAATATGGCTACCCAAGACTCATTTTATCATCACAACTTTCTCACCTTTGTGAGAGACAAGTCTGAAATTTTCTCTCTATTGGGGTTATTGGCTCTTTTTACTCATGCATTATCACTTGGAGGAAAAATGTGGATCATTCTTTGCTAATTTTTGAATGAATTTGCTGAAATTAGGGTTTTCTATTGTCATGTATTAGTGAAGTAAGTGAATTTCTGCAATTTCATTTCATGTCATTGAATGTTTATGATAAATTTTACTTGTTCATATTGAAGATTTTGTTTGGTAAAACCCTAAGAGAGAGGCATAAGTGTTTCCTCCTCTCACAAGGTTAATTCCATCCATAATTTATGAAGGAAATCTCGCCTAGCTTAAACTCCTAAATCCCTAAAGTGCTAGCACTTTAAGAGTTTGACTCTAGACTCTTGATTGTGGCATATTTGAAGAACTTAAGAAGGGAAAAAAGGTTGTTAGAGCCCAAAAGTGCTTGCACTCTAGCAATCCTTCTCATTAAGGCTTGAAATCTAAGGCCCTAATGTGCTAACACCTTAGATTTCAAACCCTACCTCTTAAATCTTGCTACTATCATCTCCAAACATATTGTATTGTTGTAAAATACTCCATAACCCTAATGCACTAATCATTTAAGCTCTCTTGTGGTGAAAGTGATAAAAAAAACTCTCTATTTTCAATCTCTCAAGCTATCTAATAACATAACTTGCAATGAAATCCCATCATGGTTATAATTTCCTAAATCACCAATAGGTTTGCATTTTTCATATTTACTAATATGTATAGGAATATAATTTTAGGAAATGGCTAATCCTACCACAATAATGCACATCATCTCTAAGTGCATTTCTACAAAGTAGAAACATACATAAATATTGATAATATTGAAAAACAAAAAAAAAAAATACAATACATATTCTCAAAATTTTAAAGTTTACATGTTATACTTATAATCATTTACAAATTGCAGCTCAGTTAGTCTTTCCCATATCTCAGAAAGCATAGCTAAGACACCGAGATTATTCATGTATTATA
>ML790158.1:270049-287050 GCA_009831015.1 Picea engelmannii | reverse complement strand
GACAAAACAAATCCCATAGGGTAGTGAATTTTAAAGTCTCGTGTTGGTAATCTAGGGTGGTTTGAATCTAGTTATATCTTGAGAATCTATCCAAGAGAAATATGATCTCATTACTAGTCATGTGATCCTCTAGAACAATAATTTAGGGCAATGGGAAATTCTTCTTGGAGATGTTGTACATAACTCTCAAAATTCAAATTAGACATGAAATTTATATCTTCTTCTTGACCACTAGCATAAATTTTCCTACTCATTTGGCATAGTTAATTTATTTGACAAAATCCACTTGTTAAAGCTTCAAAATCTTTTTCTTTATGAGGGTGATGGTTTTAGATACCGTGGGTCTTTTCTTTTACCAATGTCCCACGGTTGAGCATGATGATATAATGAACAATAGAAGGGTCCCTTCATTTTAGAGTACTACCAAGTGAACATATCAACATATTTGCAAAGCGACTTGTAATGAGAATCTCTCTTGGGACGAAATATTAGATGAACAAAGATTGATTATCTTTGGATTTTAAGCTTTAATATTTACGTCGATGTAAATCTTAACTACCTTTTTATTTCCCTTGTGGATAAGGGTGGATAAGAGGTTTGTGTCAACTTTGATAGAATATATTAGGATAACCACGAGGTTTAATCTACATGCCCTATGTAATAAAGGTCACATGTTAAATTCCATTTGATGATGAAAACAAGAAAATTGCTGCTCTCTAGTAGCGAAACTAAAGATTAGCCTAATCACACTCAAAATATTTGAGAGGTCCTAACAATAATTTAAGCATATGCACTAGCACTATATGTAAGGTTGAATATTGGCTAGAGATTTTGGAGCAATTCTATATTGGTGAGGACCTGCAAAATATAATTATGAACACAACGTTTAAATCATTCAAATGCCTCAAAGATTGGGTTTGGAGAACTACACAAATGGATAAGAGGATTGTTGTGTTGGAAAAGCTTATGGAAAATTTTTGCACTCTTATTGCAATTTAGCCCAAGGGAGAATGCATTTTAGCATGAGTGCATACTATTAAATTTGGCAGCATCGACAATCATTCTCCAATGAGAGGCCATATGGGCCACCCTGAGGCTAGCCAAGGAGATTTGGAGAATCAACCAGTCTTGTGAGGTATTGACAAAATCCAGGGGGAACATACAACCTCTGTGAGTCAAACCAAAAGTCAGGACGAACGAGATGCTATATGATCTCGTGATTCAAGCCAACAAGGAAAAGGTAGAAGCCTTGTAAGTCTAAGACAAAAGTCGAGATGTAAGTCTAATGCAAAAGTCAGGGGGAACGTACAACCTCTGTGAGCATAGACAGTCTAGTGCAAAATTCAAGGGGAACGTACAACCTCTGTGAGCATAGACAGACTAGTGCAAAAGTTAGGGGGAACGCACAAGTTAAGAGTCAAGTTGAATGAGTTGTTGAACTCAAATTGTAAAAGGACAAGTTGTAAAAGTCTAGTTGCATAAAGTTGCATGTCGCATGTTGCATATGCATGCATGTATGTCTAGTTGCATGTTGCATGCATGTCTAGTTGCATGTTGCATGCATGGCATGCATTGCATGTGTTGTCATCCTAATACACACCTACAAACGTGGATAAGTCTCCAACCCACTTGGTGTGTCCTTGGAGGCACAAACCCGAATCCAGACCCACTGTCACCTCAATCTGGACTCATTCTGTCTAGGCTCACTCCTAGGGAAGCCAAGGGGGGTAGACGCTATTAAACTATGTGAAGTTTTATTAAATGTTCTAGGAGTTAATTAAGTTGTTGATTAGTGTTACCCAACCCAATGACAAGCAACCAATGCAACGTGCAATCTTTTAATGACAAACAAACCTTTATTTATTAAACCACAATTAGACGAGTGCCTAAAAATTCCACTTATTCCAATATACACAAAAGAAAGATAAGTTTACAAAAATAAAACAAATTAAGAACTATCTACACAATGAATTCAAAAATAACTTTATACAATTACTTTAAAACAATGAATTAATAAAGAATGCTTATAAATGAATCAATATACATATTTACACATAAAAATAACTTGCATAAATAGAATGTAAATACTTGAAAATAAATTGCAAGGTAATGTAAATGTTGTGCAATTGTTTAAGTTGCTTTCAGTTAATTTTAAGTTTCTCTTTAGTGTAGTGGTTTAGATGTGAAAGGTTGCAAACCTAAGCTATGTGACTACCCAATTCCTTATCCCATAGCTAAGAGGAAATGTTGGGTGCTCAATAAGAAGAACAACACGGTTCTCCCCTAGCTTCGCAGGTCAAGTCCAAAGTGCTTGGGCGCTCAACAAGGAGGACACTTAGTGCCATGAAACCGTCCTCAACTTCAACCCCTTCTAGCCCCCACAAGTCACCTTATTTTAGTGGCGAAATAGTAATAAAAATGGTGCCTAATTAAACTAACCACTCAATCCTTTGCCCTTTCTTATTACCCAAGATCCACAAAGTGGCAAGGGGAGAGAATACGGGGCAAAGGCGGGGTAAATTTTATTTATTTTGCAACAAAAGAAAACTTTAAACACTAACCAACACAATTTTGCAGGATGGCATAGCCACTCACATGCAAGGTGTGGGCAAACAAAAATTACTTAAAATAAATAACTTAAAAAATTAACCACACTACTTTGGCACAAGGTGGAGGACAAAGCCTTCCAATTTTGTGGCAAAGGTGGACAAAATTAACTAAAACAAAAATCAGAAAAATATTTCTAATCCTAGCCAATATGATTTTGCAAGGATGGCAGAGCCAAGCACAATGCAAGGAGTGGGCAAAAATGATTAAAATTATTTACAGATTTTAAACTTGGAAATAAATAAAAAGTGTTGCAAGCCCAAGAGACACCCTTGGGTTGTTTACAATAGCTTTAGAAAGTGAGATAGAGAGAGGGGCTTTGCACCAAAGCTTAGTGATGTTCTCATGAGCCTCTAGTTGCCTATTTTGGGCAGCACCTCCTCTTTTTGTGGTGAAAACCTGCATAAAACAACAAACAAAGCTTGATGGAAAATGCCAAAAATCACCACAAAATGTTAGTTTTATGTTAGCATATGTACAGAAATATTTACAGAAAAAAATATGAACTTGAAAATTGATTTTTTAGCAAGATTAAGTGATTATGTATGCAAAAAATAAATAAATAAAAGATTGAAAATTGAACAAAAAATTGTATGAAACAAAATGAAGCCTTTGGAGTTCCTCTTCCAAGTTTTGACAACCTGCAAAATCTGTAAAGTTAACCCTTGCTACACAATGAAGCAAGAAGGTGAGATCTTTTAAAAGGCCTACAAAATAATTTGCAAACACTAATAAAAACAAATCACATAAACCTATAGCAATACTATTACAGATTTATCCCTAGCAAAATACTTTGCTTAGGGTTTTTCAAGTAAAACAATGTGAAGCAAAAATAAACAAAACTTTGCAATATTACCTCACTAAGAGAAAATACCATACAAGAGTAGCCAAAAGCACCAAGAATGCACCAAGAACACCAAGAGATCCTTCAAAGCTTCACTTTATTTCTCCAAGAAAGGTTACCGAATGGAACCAAAGTTACAAGAGAAAAATGGGAGAGAATGAGAGAAAGTGGGGAGAGATTTTGGCATAATAGAGTTGTTGTGAAAAAATGATTGTCAAAATGAGGAGAGGGGGCTTCCTTTTAAAGGAGGGAGAAATGAGTGTTGAATTTAAAGCAACTACAAGAGCCATTCTTTGGGAGAATGGCAAAGACCCTAGCTGAGATCTAGGGCCCCCAGTGCACTCCTGGGGATTTGGTCTGGGACCAAACAGTTAGTGCCATGGAAAAAGACCCTTGTAAGGGCCCCCAGTAGATGACTGGGGTTCTTGGTCTGGGACCAAGCAGTAAAGACCCTTGTGAGGGCCCCCGGTAGATAACTGGGGTTCTTGGTCTGAGACCAAGCAGTTAAAGTCCTTAGATATGTCTAAGGCCCCTGAACATGTTCCAGGGTACCCATGCCTGGGGCATGGGTTGATCCTTGGTCTTGTACCTTGGTGGATAAGACCCCATAAATGTTCTGGGGCAACCTGGTCCTCGATCAGGTGTTTGTTGGTGTATGACCCTCTTTGAAGGTGGGCATGACCACATGAGGGATGTATCCCATATGCAATGATGATAAAGATAAAAGGTCACTTTGAGAATGAATGGACAAGTATTGCCACCAAGTAACCCCACCTAAACTCCCTTCACCCTTGCTTGTGTTTATTTAGGGTTTTGTATTATTGCTTTAGGGGTCATTATGAAAATATTAATTAAATGTTTAATTTATAACATGTTTAATTAATATTTATATTAATTAAATATGTTAATTTTAATTATCATTTTAATTATTATCTTTACTAAACCCCTAGCCTAAAGTATAAATATAGACCTCCTCCCTTACCTTTCATACATTCTATTGTTCTCTTATGCTATCCTCCAAAAGGTGAGTGGATCTCCTCTAGTGTGTTGCAGCCCTCCTTTGCAATAGTAGCTGAGTGTTGTGACAGTACAACCCTCGAAGTTTTCGGCCTCCTGGTCTTTGTAGTTTGTGTGCCTCTTGTGTGGAATGTGTCAAGGGTTTTGTAGGGCTGTTTTGATGTTGCTGTGACCTGTGTGTTGAAGACTGAAGCTATCGTCACCTCTCTTTAGCACAGATCTGATTTCTTCTTTGAGTCGTGGCCTCTTTACCTCAGATCTGGTTCCTTGTAGTTAGTTGTGGTCTCCTAACCTCAGTTCTAGTTTTCTTGCAGTGAACTGTGGCCTCTCTACCACATTCTGGCCCCTAACTTTGAGCCGCAACCCCTCTAAGTTACTCTTCTAACCTCTGCTATCTCTTCTTGATGGGGTTTGGGCCCTTGGAATTTTTTTGTGGGTGAAAGGGTTTAATCACAGAAATTTTATGTGTGGTGTTTTAAGTGGTTTCTCCTCTTGGTGGAAAATAAGTCCTTTCATCTCTTGGAAAGAGATCTAACCTATATGGTAGATCTATGATCTTGAACTTTCTTTGAGCATAATTACAAGTGGCCTTACATCTCTTTTGTGTGGCATGGACTCCTATAGAGGTAAGACAACAAGGTAAGTGACCTATTTCGGTTTACCATTATCTAGATCTGTTATTCCTTGTTTTTGAAGTTGTTTAAATATTAGAGGTTGCTCATTATTAGATCTGGATATTAGTTTGAGTTTTGATCTGTATAGATCTATATCAGCATTGTAGATTAGATCTGAATACTGTTGATTAATCTAGATCTACTAATATTATGTTGTCCTTTGGATCTCAGTTAAATCTAACTCTGCTAGCTTAGATCTGAGTGACAGTACCCACTCAGGAATTTGCTTACAAACTAAAATCAATTTATTGTTTCTTTGTTAAGATTTTTTTTTAAGCAGTATTGTTTTTGTTTACTATTTTGAGAATGAGACTTAGTTGTTATTCTAACTGAAAATTGAAAAGACATTTTTGTTCTGCATTACTTCTCTAATTTTAACAAGGAGAGGCCCCTCTTGGATAAGTTACAAGACTCTTGGATGAGTAACAAGTCTCACCCATCCAAGAGAGAGAGAACAAGTCAAGGGGGGTGCACTTTTAGGGTTTTGGGTAGAGTTAGTGTTTGAGGGGTGAGATGTGAGGGGGGGAAACCCCTTTCCTTTTGTCCAAACCTTTGACTAGGGTCTAGGAGAGGCACATTTAGGGTTTAATTTTTACTTTTCTCACTTTAATTTTTACTTTTCCCTAAGTTCATGAAGAAGGGGGGAGCCACTCTCACTAGAGAGACTCAATTTAAGTTGTTAACTTGACTTGGGGGTGTTCTTCTAAGTGGATTTTCACTTTTCCAAATTAGTAAATACATTAGAAAACATTTCCCCACTTCTTCTTTTTTACTTTAGTCACTTTTACAATTTTTGTTTTTTTTACCTTAGCCAATTATTTGTTGATTTTTTACTGAATTGGACTCCTCATGGACAATGACCTAGCAAAAATTGTTCAATTGAGTTGAAATTTGGTCCAAAGGTGTAGGGGGTCATAAGCCATTTGATTTGAGTACTCACACCTCTATATAAAATCCATAAAGACTAATTTTTTACATTTTTCATCAAAAATAATTAAAATTTCCAATTTACGGAAAATTTAATTATTAAAAAATCCTATCAAAACCTAACGGAATTCTACAAGACTCTAGGAGATGTCTAGCATGGCCATTTACAACATATTTAGACCTTAATCACCCCCTGGGCTCGATCATTAGATCACCTTTCACCACTTTGGAGGATTATTGAGTGAAAAACTCAAGAGTAATTAAAATCGCTGAAAAGAAAGATTAATTACCTGAAGAAAAAAAGCACTCGATGAAAGGACTTCTCTAATGATAAAGTCCTAGGAAACTAAATTATTTGACCCATGTTAACATATTAAAAAATTATCCCACGCAGGGGAGCGGATATTCTGTGTACACAGAAATAAGTGTCGGGGGCAAAAATGACCTGTTGAGCCATAAGTCTTCAACCTTGTCATATCACAAGGTATATATCTTCATGGTACATGACGTTGACACCTAGTTGAAATAGGTGGTCAACATCTGGATCCACATGGGGACGTGTGCTTGATCTTCGGGAAGGAGAGCATGCGAGAACTTTAAAATCTGCAAAACAAAGTTCTCACCAATAACCATCATAAGTACATGTGTGAAAAGAATAAATAATAATCAAATAACTGAAATGACTCTACAATGAACTATATACATAAATGAAAAAATGACAAAACTGAAAAATAAAGGGGAAAGGTTAGAGATACGTTACAAAGGATGCCTTCATGGGCATCAAATGACCATGTTGAAGATCATTTCAAGGTGGAGCCCTTTCACTGGCATATCTAACTTTATGTCATCCAACTAGCTGAGATGAGTTGTCATAAGACTTATACACTTTACCTTGTTTTCTGATGTTCTGATGTGAACCCTTTTTCTTAGTTCTCAACCACTTGATAAAATTTTCTTTGAATCCTTTCTGATGAGACTGCTTTTGTGCCAAGGGAAAAGATTTAAAGTTTGTCAATTTAAATTCTTCTTTGAAAGGCTTGGCATAATCTTCCATAGGGATGATATGTTGACTATTACTATTATCACCAACTTCTTTATTATCCTTACAATCTTCTACCAGGTTTATTCCATTTCTTCCTTTCTTTTTATTCTTTTTTATGCTTGTCTTGTTTGTTGAAGACATCCTCTTCATCAAAATAAATTTTCCCAATTTCTAAGATATATGGAACATATGGCCGAAAAATCCTATCCAACTCTTCCTTATATCTGACCGATTCATCTAAATGCTGGTGAACTGATGTTGATGATGCAGTCCCAAATGACAAATCCAACTCTTCCAGATTTTGAAGGAGTCACATCAATATCCCTTTCACTTGGGTCTTCTTCAAGAAAAAAAACCATCAAGAGAATCCATGGCGTCCCAAACATTACAAACACTTGGGAGTTCATCCTTAAGTTCCTCTTTGACATGTGTTAGAAAATTAGATGGTATCTCATAACATCCCATCTTTAGTTCATGATACACAAACTCATTTATGGGTTTCTTAGGATCTTCAACATGGTATTTTCTTTCCAATTCTCTATTTAATCTAAACATGGCCCCATCTGGAGTGGGAATGGTGGCATAAGTTAAATCCATTTGTATACTACCCCCCAAATCTGCAACTGTTTTTCTTGAGAGCAACATATCCCAAGCATCGGGCACATCAATCACCACTATGTCCATTTCTATTTGAATATCAGGGAAGACAACCAAATTCACTTGTAATCCCTTTATCAAACCATGCACCTCAATTGTTTTACTATCCATGGCACAAATGATATGGTAAGGCCTTGAAATCCTTAAATTTAATTGTTCCATTACTCTCTTAGTCATAACATTTGAACTTGCTCCAGAATCAAGCATGCAATTATGAAGGAGATAATCATTCATAAGTAGAAAAAGGAAAAATGGTTGATTCTTTTTGTTTCCCCTATCCCAATTTTGAAAAATCACAAGTGCATCATGGTAAGATTCAACCCGTGTCTTGTCACCATTACCTTGAGAAGGATGTTCTATAGCTTTGAGCAATTTCCCTTTTTGAGATGGAATCTTCATAATTTCTACCATAGGGACCAACATTTTTGCATTATTCAACCACCCTCCTAAGTCAATATTTAATTTTGAATTTGTAGGAACAATTGATTTAGGAGGGGGAGGAGGTGTCTTAGGAACACTTGTTTGTGGCCTATCTTGATTTCTTGTCCCATCTCTTTGATAAGTGAAGCCTCTCTATCTAGCCATTTCTGATACTTGCTTGGAAATAGGTTTAGGACCAAAATTTATTGTTACTTTGTCCACAACTTCATTCATGCAATTTACATCCCTACTATGCTCCACTAATTCCATCCATTCATCCATGCCGACATTATATTTCTGACCACACATATTAACTTACTCATTTTTTGATCTAGAGGGTTCCCCTTCATTACAAATTTGAAGAAAAATTTGGCAAGTTGATTCTTCATGAAATTTCCCACAAGGTCTACAATATGGGATAACTTGGTGATCAACCAAGTTAGTAGACTCAAAAGTATTTGGTGGCCTTTGCTCTTGAGGTGGAGGTCTCTTTGGCAACTTATCATTTGGCTTATTATGGGGTCTATTAGCTTGAGCCCTCTCCATGGCTATCAACCTATTTTGCATGGTTGTCATCTGATTATCATGTTCTCTCATTTGATTAGCCTGGTTAATCTCTACTTGCTTCATTTGATTAGCTTGGTTAATCTCCATTTGCTTAATTAATTGGGTGAGTTGTTTGAAGCCATCATTAGAAGATTCTTGATTTTCAACTTTCTTCTTCTTCTCCTCATTGGTTTTGGAAGAAGTCCCCTTGAGAAACCATAAATATTTGACTTCCTAGCATCTTGCATATTCTTATTTATTTTAATAGCATACTTTTGTGCATCCTTTAGAGTTGTTGGCTCTTTATCCCTTAACTGATATTTGATTTCACCCTCAAAGGCTTCCATATAATGAATTAAAATAGATGCATCAAGAGGCTTAATAGTTTGAGGGAGGCTCTTAACCAAGTCATTAAATCTCTTATTGGATTCTTCCATTGTTTCATTTTCCTTCTTTTGACTAGAGCTAAGAGCAGCCAATAAATGGCGGTCTTCCTTCTGATCACCCCATCTTTCATTGAAAGCTTTCTAGATTTTTGCCAAGGTGCTAAATTTGTCATCATCCTATTCCATGAGCCAATCCAAGGCATCCCTTCCAGAGAATACACAAAAAGAGTCATCTTCACATCTTCATAATTGTGACCATTACACCATTTTAGGACGCACATGTTGAAATTCACGATGTGAGACTTGGCACTAACAACATTGTTTCCCTGAAAAGTAGGCAATTTCTCAATAGCTTTGTCAGGAATAGGGTGAGGATAACCTAGAATATTAGTAAAATTGCATGGCCTCAATGGGTCACCCATAGTTGTTGTAGGATTAGTATGTGAAAACAAGAGATCTATATTGGAGATTGCTTCTTCTCCAAGACTTTCAAGGAGTCCACGAGGAGCTAGTCTGTTTATTCTCCTCCTATACACTCTTTTAGGTTTAGGAAGGGAATCAACCAACCCTTTGTTAGAATATAATGGATGTGCTTGTTTAACCATAGACAATATCACTATTGTTACCCAACTATAGTCCAAAGCCACCCCCGAGCACCTTAACCTTGACAGAGAATCATTCCGGAAGAAAACCCTAGGTTGGATAGCCAAACAAAGGTGGCACACCTTTTTCTCCAAGGATAGTGCACCAAGCAAGAGTAACAAGAGCTGATCAGAGAGTCCAAACCATAACCAAGAGAGAGTCCAAGCCAAAACCAAAATCCGCTAGTTGCAGCAGCTGCAACAACAACTCTCCTCCAAACTTGCACACAAATTGGCCAACTGCAGTGCGCACAAGTGTTGCTTCTGCAGTTCTGAGAATACTGGCTAGAATGAAGACTGGTCTCCTTTATTTATACTATTTCTGGCAGATTGTCTAGGCCGACTTCTCATTTTGGGTACTAATTCTTTAGTATATAACATTTCCTTTAGCCGACTTCTTCTCTTGGAGGCTAATAACCTAATACAAGTCATTCTCCTGAGCTGACTTGTCTTCTAAGGTTATTAACCAATCAATTATGGTTTCTTCTTGCTTCCCAGAATATTCTATTCTCGTCAGGTTTACACGTGGAGGTAAATACCTCCCGCAGCTACCATAATATCAACACTCCCTCCTAGCTAGGGAGGTATTGAAGGTAATGGTCTTGAGCACAAACATACCATTCACCCAGTAGCATCAACATAGTCGTATAGATTATCTCATGATTAGATCATGAGCGCCATCATCACTATCAGTGTCATCAACTGCATCATCTCTTGAAACCATACTCCATCTGAGTAATCAGGCATGATGCTGGATAAGTCACTCACTCCATAGAGTGACACAAGAACCATTCTTCTAACCATACTCTATCCGAAGAATAAATGTCCTGGATCATTTTCCGTCTAGAGAATCTTTGTCCATTGATCATCCATCTAGCTGATAATCATTTCCAACACTACTGATAGTTTTTCAAGGCAATCAGAACAATGTCATTCGATAGAACACAACTGTGTCTATCCATAGTAGTACAACTACAAGCCAGTGGTACACTACCACACCAAGTAGCACACAGATACTTGATCAGTGACACATAGTCACAATCAGTGGAACACATCCACCACAATAGCATACATCTACTGTCCAGAGACAAACAGTCTCCATAACAATCATATCATCTGATATCAACATGCACAGAAAAACATTGTTATGATATAAACTGAATCATCTGGGCCATTCTTCCACTCGCATCTGTGAGATCTGAAAGAGCATCTGCCCTCATAAGGTAAACATCAACGATGAGCTATCTGGACTATTCTTCTCAAGCAAGGAAGAATAACTGTCCCGATTTATGAGCCTGGACCATTCCTCCAGCACTAAACAAAGTGAAACCTGGAGAGAATGAGTCTGCCCTAGGGAATGTCTGTCCCTGATTACTGAACCTGGACCATTCCCCTATCTGGGCCATTCCTCCGGCACTAAACAAAGTGCAACCTGGAGAGAATGAATTTTCCCTAGGGAATGACATTCTGGACCATTTCCCAAGGAAATGACTGTCCTGCACCAACCTCCAAAACGGATCATTCTTTGAAACTGCTCACAACTGTGAGCTTCGAAAGAATGATTGTCCAGCGAGGCAGACCAGTCTTCTTGACCACTGCTGAGAGTGATCGTCAAGAAGAGAGACTGTACTAGACCATTCCCCCACACTGGCCACAAAGGGAATCACTGTCTATGGTACATCAACAATCCATCGAACCATTTTCATTACGAAAATGACCGTTTGATCTGGACCATTTTCCGAACTGGAAAATGCTCGTCCGTCCAAAATCTCAAACCACTTTCCGAACTGGAAGGGAACTGCTCATCCTGGACCATTTTTCGAACTGAAAATGGACTGCCCATCAATCAATAATACATCAGTTCTCCCTCCCAACCTGGGAGTCATCTCTTCCTTTTTCAATAAGGAAGTCGTCTCCACAAGGTCTAGCTTGAGTACGCAAACTCTTTCATCCTGGATAGAGGCTTTTACCAAAATGTCTGCTTATCTACTCATCTGTGGAGATATATATTGGAGAACCCCTTTCTCTTTTATGGACTTCATCATGAAGAATGTAATTCTTGATCTCAATGTACTTCGGTCTTTTTGGAACACTGGTTTTCTCTGAAGGCTTCATATAGCTCTGATCATTATAGTATATCATAGTTGGATTCATCTCTTTTGTGTCCTACTAGCTCATAACATCGTGGCAAGGCTCAAACTGGAACATATCCATGTGGCACTTCTTGTGTCATCATGAGAGTTTGTCATGGATTAGCGATCCATCGTCCTAGACTTTTGAGTAACCATTCTGATTTTTATCATAGAAGGTTTTCACCACGCTTTTGCTATGCATGAGAGGCTCTCCACCAAGTTGTCTTCTTCCATCTGCATACAAAGGTCTCTTCTTGGTATACCTCAAAGCCTTGAGGTTGTTCTACATATGTTCTTTGTTCAATTATTCTGGAGAACAGTCTTTGCATTCATCTGATGTAAACTCCAACCCATGGATATTGCGGACGATATAATGGCTCATGTAGAGGTATGTTTGTTTTACTGGAACAAGCAATCATCATAGTCTTCTCCCTCCATTTGGGAGAACCTCTAGTTCAGGATCTCGCAATGCTTACATTCATAAGTCTTCCATACACTATTCTTCATCACAACTTTCAGTTCCTCTGCTTGATTTCTTTTAGTGAGTTCATATCAGGCTGGTAGTCTTGTGATTCTTGATACAATGATTGGTTGTTCTGGCTTTTCTTTCTTTCTTGGAATATTCATGTTCTTCCTCATGTTTCTCTTTAGCTCTTGGGTCCATGGAGTTTTCTATAGATTCCATGCCCTAAAGATTCCACTTCTTTCTTTCATCATAGGATCATGGATGTGGATGGACAACCAGGGATACTTTAAGGCTTCTTTTCGACAAAGACTTCTTCTAAAGTCACTTTGAACACGTGCTGCTTTTCATGGTTGCTACCATGGATAGATACTTCATCATCTTCAATGGATCATATTATTTAGGATTATGTCCCTCCTAATCCTTGCTTCATGTATGAATGCATGCTCTTCTTTTGGAAATATATAATCGACTCCCTCAATCTAGGAGAGTCCACGCTTTCGTCTGCATCCTTATTGCCTTCTACAAAGTGTCACAAATCTTTTTCCAAATCCTCTTGATTGCTGACTTCTTTCTGTATTTACTTCTTCTAGGTTTCTTCAAGATTGATTCTGTTTTCGGCTTATCTTGCAGCTGTTAGTTATGTAATAGCTTCCACATGAATTGTTACCAGGGTTTGTTGATGTACTTCATCCTTTCATGTGTATTGCCTAACTTGTAGTCATTGTGATAGCAAGTCCTTATTTTGTTGATCTTCCATAGGTGTAGTTTTTCTTTGAACATATTATTTTCTAAGAAATAGGTATGCAAGATATGTACAGAAACTATGTAAACATGGTATGTACAAGAACTATGAAGAATATTGTTACCTTGTCTTAGAAGAAGAACTCTGTTTTATCCTGCTTGGTCTTCTTTGAGGGTTTCCTTACTTCGACAATTGATGCTTCATGTGTCTCCTTCCTTTTCTTTAGCTTGGGACATTGATTCTTGTAGTGACCATATTTTCGACAATTGAAGCATTGTATTTTTGACATATCTTTCTCTTCATTTGGTTTCTTCTTGGAGCCAAACTTTTTTTTTATTCCTGAAGTTCTTGAACTTTGTTGTGAAGGCTTGATCATCGTATTTCTTTTGGGGTTTCTCTTTTGCACTGATCCTTGATTCTTCTTGTGTGCAACAAGTCCAAAGTTCTTCAAATGTAGGATACTCCTTCCTTGTGTTCATGCTTGCGGCAAATGCATCCCATGTCTTGGGAAGACCATTGAGTACTATATTTACTAGTTCCTTCTCTGAAATGATATCTTCAATAGCTTGTAGTTGATCTCTCAACTGAGATATTCTCACAAAGTATGAATTTATGTTGTCATAATCATTCATTTTCATGTCACGTAACTCATTCTTCAGACTTATTACCTGTCCAATGTTTTTGACTGAGAAGAGGTTTATTAGGGCATCAAACTGTTGATGTTCGGACAACATCGAAAAGACATTCTCTAAAGATAATAATTAATAATATAATTATTGATTATTAAATATAGTATATAATAAGTAAATGATAATAATAAATAGTTATTGATTATTAGAGGGACACATCCTTTCATGGATGGTCACCTTATGTTCCCTATATATGGAACACATCATTGTAATAATATATCGATCATATCTCATATGAATAAAAACCAACACAAACATCTTCTTAGACGAATCAAGATGGGAGATGTAGGGTATCAAGTGGTCTTTTATAGAATCCATTATGATACTCATGGCATTGATGTCATTGTCTTTGAACTTCTCCATAACTGCAACGTTCTGCGGTTCCTTCTCTTTTCCTTCTTCAAACTCTGATTCCAAAATCTTTCCTTTCACAATATCCAACACTTTGTTCTTGGCAAGGATGAGATCAATCCTGCCTTCCATGCTCTGAAGTTAGAAGCCCCTTCTAACTCGTTTTCTGACTTCATCGAGTAAGTCATGGCTGCTTTGACTTGGTCAACCCTAGATTTGACCAAAAATTCAAACTTGACGTCTGGGCTTGCTGAGAGTACTAGGAGATGCGCTAGGCTAGGGCACACTAGTCTATCTGGAACTTAGGTCAATCCCTTCACTTAAGGTGCTTCAACTAGAGGGTTACGGCTTCGTTGCTGCAGCAAAAACTGGCTGCAACTACAACTGAGCAAATCCTCCCAATCTATCTTCTAGCGGTTAGACTGTCCGAAAATAGCGTGGGCCCATAACCTGTTAGAATATAATGGATTTGCTCATTTAACCATAGACAATATCACTATTGTCACCCAACCATAGGCCAAAGCCACCCTCAAGCACCTTAACCTTGACAAATAATCATTTCAGAAGCAACCCTAGGCTGGATAGCCAAACAAAGGTGGCACACCTTTTTCTCCAAGGATAACGCACCAAGCAAGAGTAACAAGTGTTGATCAGAGAGTCCAAACCATAACCAAGAGAGAGTCCAAGCCAAAACCGAAATCTGCTAGTTGCAGCAGCTGCAACAACAACTCTCCTCCAAACTTGCACACAAACTGGCCAAGTGCAGTGCGCACAAGTGATGCTTCTGCAGTTCTAAGAATACTGGCTAGAATGAAGACTGGGCTCTTGTATTTATACTATTTCTGGTAGACTGTCTGGGCTGACTTCTCATTCTGGGTACTAATTCTTTAGTATATAACATTTCCTTTAGCTGACTTCTTCTCTTGGAGGCTAATAACCTAATATAAGTCATTCTCTTGAGGCAACTTGTCTTCTAGGGTTATTAACCAATTAATTATGGTTTCTTCTTGCTTTCCGGAATATTCTATTGTTTACACATGGAGGTAAATACCTCCCGCAGCTACCATTATATCAACACCCTTGCGGGTTGCTCTTGGTAGGATACCTCAAAGAATTATCAAATGGAGTCGCTACTTGGAGATTAAGCAATGTCTAACAACAAATCTTAAGTTAAAAATTAAGGGAAAAGTTTATTACTTAGATTTTTTTTAAAGAATTAATTAAATTTTGTCAATCAACCAAGGATAAGAGACTTAATCCCCGACAATGACGCCAAAGATGTTGCCATCCTAATACACACCTACAAATGTGGAGAAGTCTATGTCTGCAAACTCAAGAAAGCCTTGTATGGATTGAAACAAGCTCCGAGAGCTTGGTATGGAAAAATTGACAGCTTTCTTCTGAGTCTTGGGTTCTCCAAGAATATAGTAGATACTAATCTTTATATAAAGATTGTGAAGAATCATCCTGTTATCTTGGTTTTATATTTGGATGATTTGTTCCTTACTGGAGAGGAACATCTGCTAGCTCAGACTAAGAGGGAGTTATCAATAGAATTTGAAATGAAGGACTTGGGTCTTATGCATTACTTTCTTGGCTCAGAGGTGTGGTAGAAACTGTGTGAGATCTTTCTCTCACAAAACAGGTATGCAGTTGATGTGCTTCACAGATTTAGGATGTTGGATTGTAAGTCCATGACCACACCTATGATTTGTAACCTGAAGAAGTTACATGATCAAGCTACAAGTTCAGATCAAGAAGACCCTACCGTATATCATCAGATTATTGGGTCCTTGATGTATCTAGTATACACCAGACCGAACATTTGTTACGTAGTGAATGCCCTCAGCTAGTTCATGTGTGAACCAACACATATTCATATGGTTGCTATTAAGCATATTCTCATATATGTTCGAGGGACTATAGCCTATGGGCTCAGATACACTTCCAGTGGAGGTGTAATGCTTCAGTACAGTGGATCGGAAGAGCACTTCTGGATATTGTTTCAGTTTGGGTTCAACTATGATCTCTTGGTTCAGCAGGAAGCATGGCTCCATAGCCCAGAGCACTGTAGAGGAATAATACATTGCTGCAAGCGTTGTTAGTAGAGAAGTAGTGTGGCTTAGAAAGCTACTCTCAGATTTGTTCAGTGCTGAGCTAGAACCCACCGTAATTCACTGTGATAACTAGAGTTGTATAAAGCTCTCCGAGTATCTAGTGTTTCATGACAGATCGAAACACATTCAGATGAGATATCACCATGTTCGGGACATGGTGTAGAAGAACATTCTCGGTATTCAGTATGTTCTGACGCTGGAACAAACAACAGATATTTTGACCAAGCCTCTATCGTTGACAAAGTTTGTGTACTTTCGAGACAAGCTTGGTGTTGTTGAGAATGCCTCTCTTGTTGAGAGGGAGTGTTGAAATTAATGCAGCTCAAAGAGCCATTCTCCGGAGGATGGCAAAGACCCAAGCTGAGATCTAGGGCCCCCAGTACACTCCTAGGGTTCTTGGTTTCAGACCAAGCAGTTAGAGCCATGGAAAAAGACCCTAGTGAGGGCCCCCAGTATTGTTGGGGTTCTTGGTCAAGGACCAAGCAGTAAGTCCCTAGATGTGTTCTAGGGACCCTGGATGTGTTCCACAAAATCCTTGTTCGGTGCTTGGATTGATCCTTGGATGTGTTCTTTGGTGGTTGATGATATAAGTCCCTAGATGTGTTCTAGGGCCCCTGGATGTGTTCCAGGGAATCCTTGCTTAACGCTTGGGTTGATCATTGGTCTTGTACCTTGGTGGATAAGACCCTAGTGGTGATCTAGGGCCCCCAGATGTGTTCTGGGGTATCCTGGTCTGGGACCAG
>ML790158.1:249651-264884 GCA_009831015.1 Picea engelmannii | reverse complement strand
TTCACTTTTGCAGTATTTAACATCTAAAATATCCTTTCTCAGTTTCTCACAAAATAAATGTTGAACTTAGTTTATGTACAAATGTTTCTTTGGAACTCTGACGAGCAATCTCTCTTAAGCTTTCGGTTGGGGCTAAACCATGAAATATGTGAATATATCGAGGTAATTTTTGCTTAAACTTAAAGCGTCTAACTTATTTTAATAAATTTGTGCAAACTTATTTAAATTACTTGAACACAATTTTTTTGGTGTACTTACTTTATCCATTTATATCTGCCAACTCAAAAAGGCCTTTGGAGAGAAAAAAATCATGTAGTGGACAAAGAAACAAAGCTATGTTTTGCCACTTTGAAATGGTTTGATGATGTAAGATTTCCAAAAGCTATAAACAATAGAATCACATTATGGGAAAATAACTCTGTAATTCCAAAATGATGAATGTCAATGTAGGGAATGGATGCATCATGTATGTATTATAAATCATTTATTAAAATTTCAATGTTATTTAGTATTTCGTTAATGTTAAAGTTTGAATGAGCATAATTAATATTTTAGTTGTAATAAGTTGTCAATTTAGCTCTCTCTCTCTCTCTCTCTCTATATTTTTTTGAGGGAAACACTCTTGGGGAAACCTACCGGACCCTTCCCCTCATTTCGAGGATGGTACCCAAGGTAAACCAGATTTTGTAGAAACCGAGGCTTTTTCGATAGTATGTTCATTTAAGAGCTCAACATGTCACTTGCGGGAATTGAATCCGGGTGGAGGGAAAACACCCCCCAACACAAACCACTCGGGCTAAACCCAATTGGCAATTTTTTCTCTTTATATATATATATATATATATATATATATATATATATATATATATATATATATATATATATATATTCCAAGGAAAACCTTGCAGGGAAATGTTTAGGCATTTCTTTGCATTCTGTGGATGGTACTTGGTATAAACCTGTCACGATTGGTAACAACGCCCAAACTAGTAGGGACATCGAGTGAGGCACACATCAAAGGCAATTGACTTGGGGAATCGACATTGAGACCTCTTGCATGAAAATCAAAGAACTCAATCACTTGAGCTAGTCCATCCACTGGGCTTCAAAGTAAACCTCACAAGATCTCCCTTCTTCCCCGAAATACCTAGATGGAGGGTGGCTCTGTGAAAATTCCCAAGCCTTAGGTGACTAAAATCCTTATGATCTCAATCAAACAAGTAGATTGCTGAATTTATTTCGGACCATAGAATTAATCACACAATCGCTGGAAATCAAATAGCGGAAGCATAAAAACTAATCTCACACATCCACCAATAATTACTCCTTCAAATCTGCTTTTCATTCATTCAAAAAACTTACAAGAAAATCTCCACAAACTACCCAAAAAACAACACTGCATGAACACACAAAAAAACACCTCAAACTTGAGCTTTTACAGCCTGATTGAAAGGTACAATTGCTGGAAAAAACCAAAAACAACAGAAAATTGTTGTACAATAGATCTGTAACGCTATACGGTCCTATTTGTATGACTGTACAATATTATCTATATGATTGTACGAAACTCTGTACAACCGTCCAAATCTCTTTATGGGACTGTGTGTTGCATGGAAATGCCTCTTTCCTGGCTGATTGAATGTGTGTTGGGAAGGATTTGTGGGGGGTGTTTGTTCAGTGCAAACTGCAAATATGACCGTCTTGGCTGGATGGAACGAAGACAACTTAGTTTCTAATTACTCCGTAGTAGTTCCTCTCAACACTTCTTACCAAACGTTTAAAAAAAAGTTCTTTAAATTCAGCAGAAGCAGGCCTTCAATCAAGCGGTGAGGCCTCCATGTCTCTTTGAATGCTTGTTAAATGTGTATTTCCATAAATAATTTTCTTATGCTGCCATGAAAGCTAAGCTTATTATAAGCATTGTGCTTGGATCAATTCTTAGAGCTCAATCAACAAAGAATGTCTCTCACCCATGTTTTTTGTTGCAAGAATTCATTTGTAATTCAAGAGTGAAATTATTTACCTGTAGATGGTTGCCTTGGTAAGGCTAAGCGACATATTTTTTTTCCTTTCTATTGGGATTGTTTTTCCTTTATTTTCTTTATTTTTGTTGAAATCTGAGGTATTTTCCATGATAACCAAATAAAATTGCAGGGTATGGAGTGGAATGCAGTGTTTACAGGGTATGGAGTGGAATGCAATGTTTTCATGAGAGGTACTAAAAAAAATTAGGAAATTTCTAGAGCTTCTTGATATGGCTAAATTTGATCGTTTTTTACCAGATAATATGAACAATTTAGTGATTGTATTTGATATTTTTGTATGCCAGAATGTGGAATAAGGCTTTCCCATGCTGGATATCGCATGTTAGGGATGTATTACAAGGGCCATGGGAAATCAAAAGGCCCGAGATGTTATATTAAGAGATTCAGAAATATTGTCAATGATTGTAGCAATTTTGTATTTGGTTAGTGGACTATGGGACACGTCCGGTTTCACTGTGTGTTGCATGGAAATGCCTCTTTCCTAGCTGCATGTTCTCTGTCCCTCTCTTTGTCGCTCAATATGCTAAACTGCTCAAGTGTTTTTTGTGTGTTTGAACTCTTTATCTTTACTTGTCTTTATAGTTTTAGCTGAGACCAAAACCCTAATCTATTTTTGAGATTACTCTTAGTTTAAGTCATGCATGCATGAAATACACTTTTTAGACTCAACTACTAAAAATAAGACTTTCACCTTTTAACTAAAGTGAATTATAAAATATAATTACTTTTTGAAAATTGTTTTTTCAAAAATATCTCGAACTAATTCTTGTCTGAGCTATAATTTTCAACACTCCCTTGTAGCGAGGAAGGAATTCTACACCAATCCAAGTTTGTCTTTGAATGTGCTCCTAGGAGTCTGAACATGCTCCCAAGCATCCTTCAATGTTTGATTTGTTGAATTTTCATTATGCTAGGCTCAAGCATGAGGTTTATTTCATTTAGCATGTACTTGAACCATAAACAAATGCAACAACACCATACACAAGTGCTGCAATTACCAAGATCACAAGAAGAATAACCATGCACAAGAACACAATAAATATCCTTGGAAAACCCTTCTCAACCAAGGGAAAAACCCAACAATCCTTTGCTATATTCTCAAGAGAAGATCCCCCAACCATAAACCTTAATGCACACAAGAGGGCGCTTCTACAACCTTGAAACTAGCACCCAAGAGAGGTGCGCACTTCATCCATACAAGTGTTGCTGAAATTTCCAAATGACAAGTGATAAGTGAGTGAGTGTGTTTCCTCAATGGGGAAGTGACCTCTATTTATACAAGACCAAACACAACAATAGGTGTGTCTATTGGCACAATAGGGCTGACCTCAATAACTCAGTAATATAATTAATTACTACAATAAACATTAATTATCTTTCACATATGTGGGACCGACTTGTACTCGTTACATCACAATTAGGGTTACAAGTAATTTTTACACTTAGACAATATAGCAAGAGATGCACACGTCCACTAGTGCTCAACCACTAGGGACATGTCCAGCTGTGCTCATCCACATGGACGTCATACTCAAAAAATCTCTATTTCAAATGAGTCCACAGGAGAATCATCTGGAGTACCATCTCAAGCCTGACTCAACTGAGTCCACATGAGTACAAAGGCAGGAGACCACACATCGACTCAACTCTCACAGAGGATAACGATACACCCATCACATGGGCTCTCACAGGTCGACTCAACTCAGTCCAGAGGAGAACGTATCCTGGAGAATGTCACACGACACTGCAATCATCAACACTGCCTCTCAACTAGGGAGGCATTCTCCACCAGGCCAAGTCTCTCACGGAAGTACTCGAACTTCGTCCTGGCAAGCAGTTTGGTGAAGACATTTGCAATCTGCTCATGTGTAGAAAGGTACTGCACATGTATTGCTTTCCTCTGCACCATATCTTTGATATAATGGTATTTGATCTCAACGTGTTTCGATTTATCGTGAAACACATAATTCTCTTAAAGCTTCACACAACTCTGGTTATCACAATGAATAATAGTGGAATCCATCTCATGATCAAATAAATCTGCAAGGAGCTTTCCAAGCCACACTATTTCACAGACTGCCGCACACAATGCTATATACTTTGTTTCTATGTTACTCAAAGCCACAGAGCTCTGTTTCCTACTGCACCAGGAAACCATGGTAGATCCCAAGGTAAAAAAATAACCAGATGTGCTCTTTCGGTCCACTGCACTCCCTGCCCAATCTGCATCGACATATCCTTGCAAGCTCGTGTCTACATCGGAGGCATATCTCAGGCCATATCCAACTGTGCCTCATAGATATCTCAATACAAGCTTTGTTGCTATCCATTGAGTCTGTCTCGACTGACTCATGAACTGACTGAGTACATTCACTACATAGCATATATTAGGTCTGGTGTTAACCAGATACATCGATGATCTAATCAACTGTCGATAAAGGTGTGGATCAATCTCGCATGAATCAGTAGAAGCCTCGTTCATTTTCTTCAGATCCATCACCATCGGTGTAGGCATGGATTTGCGGTCTGTAATACATAATTTCTTCAATATTTCCACTGTATATTTTCCTTGACTTAGGAAAATCTCATCAGTTCTCTGCCATACTTCTAGTCTCAAGAAGTAGTGCATCATACCAAGATCCTTCATCTCGAATTCAGAAGTCAATGCACACTTGCATTCAACAATAAGTCTTTCTGAACCAGTGAGGAATAAGTCATCAACGTACATGACCAAGATCAGGTACTTGTTACCAACAATGTGATAATATAGGTTTTGATCAACAACACTCTTGCTAAAGCCCAAAATCATCAAGAATCCATCCATCTTCTTGTACCAAGCACGAGGTGCCTCCTTTAGTCCATATAGGTCTTTCTTCAACTTGCACACATGAGATTTTTGCTCATGTATCACAAATCCATCTAGCTGCTCGATGTAAACTTCTTCCTCAATCTTACCATTGAGAAAGGCTGTCTTTACATCCATTTGATGTAGTCTCCAAACCATAGATGTTGCTAGTGTAATGATCGTACATATGGAAGTGTATCGAGCTACAAGAGCAATTGTCTCCTCATAATCAATTCCCTCCACCTATGAGAATCCTTTGGCTACAAATCTCGCTTTGTACTTCTTGACACTTCCATCAGCTGCATGCTTGATCTTATAGGTCCACTTGGAAGTCACTACAAACTTCCCTTCTGGTCTCGGAACAATATCCCGTACATCATTCTTCATGATGGAATAATACTCTTCTGTCATGGCATCTTTCCATACCTACTGACCAACTGCTTCTCCATGAAAAGAAGGCTCAGTATCAATGATGTGGCTCATGGCTGAAACATAGCTCAAGAATCTCTGTGGTCTCTTGCTCTCTCGGAATGTGCCTCGAGGAGCTGCATGTCCCTCTGCCTCTTGCAGATTTTGTCGATCCCCCAGGCAGGTCTTTTATGGCCTACTGCAATGTCTCTGGGAACATCATCTGGAGCAACTGGATCAACTGGATCAATGGATGTCTCCCTCTGAACTGCTAAAGGGGGAGAAGGTACTGTCTTGTTGTCAATCTCCATCTGAGATTTTCCGGATCTTCAAAAGGCTATCTCTTCCTCAAAGATGACATCTCTGCTAACCTCGATCTGTCTCTGACCAAGGATGTATATCTGATATGCCTTCGAAGATTCATTGTACCCCACAAATGTACCCTTTCTGCATGAAGGGTCTAGCTTGGTTCTCTTCTCCTTGGGTACATGAAAGTATATTGGACACCCAAATATCCTGAAGTGTCCAACCTCAGGCTTCACTTCGGTGAAGGCTTCTTCGAGAGTCATGTTCTTCAAAATCTGGCGAGGACTCCTTTTTTGAACATACACTACTGTCATGGATGCTTTTTCCCATAGAATCATAGGTAGATTCTGATCATGTATGATTGCTTTGGTTTCCTCAATGATGGTTCTGTTCTTCCTCTCTACAACCCCATTTTGCTGAGGGTTATTAGGAACGATGTACTCCCTCTTGATCCCTACCTCAATACAAAAATCACTGAAATCCTTGGAGGTATACTCTCTTCCATTATCTGATCTCAACACCTTGATCCTCCTCCCACTCAGGTTCTCAACTTGAGCTTTAAATCCTTGAAATCTCACAAGGACTACATCCTTGGTCTTCAAGAAAATAAATCCACGTCTTTCGAGAGTGATCATCTATGAAGAGCACATAGTACAAATATTTGTTCAAGGAAGCAACTGCCATGGGTCCACACACATCTGAATGTATCAAGTCCAAGATCCCCTTGGATCTACTGTCAGTGCTCAAGAAGGACCCCTTGACATTCTTGCCAAGAGCACAACCTCTACAAACACCATTATGTTGAACATGTATCTCTGGAAGGTCTGTTACCATCTTCCCTAGAGTGGGAAGGGATCTATAATGAATATGAGCAAGTCTCCTATGCCATAGCTCACTCAAACTGATAGTATCATGTAATAGGGCCTGGATTGGTCGGACATTGAACCTGTATAAGCTGTTTTCTCGAACACCAATCACTCGGACATAATCCATATGTGAGTTATTCAAAAGAAGAATGCTTCATCTTTTATGTCTTCATCTCTCTGATGTGGTTCTGGATCAACATCAACGGTGGAGTCAAGTTGTCTTTCTTTCTTCTTGGTAGGACATTCTCTTGCAAAGTGTCCATACTTGTCACATCTAAAGCATTGAATCTTTGATTTGTGTTTTCTATGTTCATGACCTGAAGCTGATGAAGTCTTCTTACCTTTAAATTCTTTAGTGAAGTTTCTTCTATTTCTTCCTCCTTTCTTTGTATGAAAGGAAAGAGCATGATTGTCATCATGAGGAGAGTCTTGCACTCCTCTAGCTATATGTCTGATTTCTTCCTGGGTGCAGTCTGTCCATAGACGATCAAAAGTAGGTAGTTCTGCTCTACCATTGATACTTTGAAGAAATGTTTCCAATGTCTTGGAAGCATAGTTTTAAAAACCGGAACCGGTCGAGGGTCCAACATGAACCGGAACTAGAACTGGTAATGAACCGGTCGAACCGGTTTCAATGAACCAGTTTTTTAAAAAATACATAAAATATTTAAATTTTAACGAAAAAAAAATATTTTTAAGATTTTAAATCATGTTTCCAAAGCATGAGACAATTAGAGACAACACATCCAAAGTATGCTCATGAATATATCAAAATGACACCAAGTGCAATACATATCTAGAGATCATAACATAAATACATAATCAAGGAGGCTCTAAATGGCCTCTACAACATCAAATAACATACTAAATTAGAGTCACTGATACTATAGGTGGGAATGCCAATGACAAATACAAAATAGCCATAGGGTAGATACTAGAACCATAGATGGAAGAATCTCATAGCTCATGAATCATGACTGTCAGTAGTCCTCCATGTCATAATCATCAAGATTGGCATCACTACCACTGCTCTCTCCTCCATATTTTGAAGCTGGCTCTTCAATGTAAGAGCTCTAAGGGTGTTGTTACTCTCAAACATATTCTTCAATGCTTCATACATCTCATAAGTTGTCTTCAAGTTGGCAATACGAGGTAGGAGATGATCTCTCACTGAATAGATGATTATCTTCCTTGCCTTGACATCATCTTCCTTCCTTTCTTCCTTCTCTTCATCGGTAGCTTTCTCCAGTAGAGTTTTTTGTATCACACTCAATAGGTCATCCTCTTCCAGGGTGATATGTAGTCTTGACTTCCAGGAACTGAAGTTGCTTGATCCATCAAATCTATTTTCCACCAAGGTTCTGTTCCTCATGGTTTGCAGGTTCTTCCACAAACCCTTAGCAACTAGGCTAGGAAACCTAACGGCTAGGCTAGGATAGAAAATTTTAGATTTCGTTGGACTTATGACTGCCAACAACAAGCCTTTAGAAGGTCACAAGAACACTAGTGAGTTGTAGATACCCTAGATCCGAAATTTCTACAGAAAATTGTGGAACCCTAGAAACCCTAGGGCCAAAAATCCAAAATTTCCGAAAATGCAATATGAGAGTCTCTGGAGATGCGCTGAAGGAGGTCGTACACTCGTATCCAAAAATTAGCCCCAATGTTTCAGTGTAGGGTGTTGAAACAACAAAAAAGGAGAGGGTCGTACCTTTTTCTGGAAACTCTAGAAGGGTCGTACGATTCTGCAATTGGGAGGTGACGGTTTGCTAGAAACTTGTGCAATGGTTTCTTTCAAGTCCTTTGCTTTGATACCATGTTGAATTTTCACTATGTTAGGCTCAAGCATGAGGTTTATTTCATTTAGCATGTACTTGAACCATAAACAAATGCAACAACACCATACACAAGTGCTGCAATTACCAAGATCACAAGAAGAATAACCATGCACAAGAACACACAGAATATCTTGGGAAAATCCTTCTCAACCAAGGGAAAAAACCAACAATCCTTTGCTATATTCTCAAGAGAAGATCTCCCAACCATAAACCCTAATGCACACAAGAGGGTGCTTCTACAACCTTGAAACTAGCGCCCAAGAGAGGTGCCCACTTCAACCTTACAAGTGTTGCTGAAATTTCCAAATGACAAGTGACAAGTGAGTGTGTCTGTTTCTTCGATAGGGAAATCACTTATATTTATACAAGACCAGACACAACAATAGGTTTGTCTATTGGCACAATAAGGTCGACCTCAATAACTCCGTAATATAGTTAATTATTACAATAAACATTAATTATCTTTCACATATGGTGGGGCCGACTTGTACCCTTTACATCACAATTAGGGTTACAAGTAATTCTTACACTTAGACAATATAACAAGGGATCCAAAAATCCACTAGTGCTCAACCACTAGGGAAACGTCCACCTGTGCTCAACCACATGGACGTCATACTCAACATATCTCTATCTCAACTGAGTCCACAGGAGAATCATCTGGAGTACCATCTCAAGCCTGACTCAATTGAGTCCACAGAAGTACAAAGGAAGGAGACCACACATCAACTCAACTCTCACAGAGGAGAATGATACACCCATCACATGGGCTCTCACAGGTAGACTCAACTCACTCCAGAGAACGTATCTTGGAGAATGTCACACAACGCTGCAATCATCAACATGATTGAACCATTAAGGTTTCCTAACATAAGTGCTAGGGGTTGCTATATCCCCTTCTCCACTTGAAGGATGTTGTATTGATTTGGAAATATTTATGATCCTAGCTCAACCTTTAGAGCTTCCTGCTCTTCATCCTCTCACTCGGTCTATAATCTCCTTATACCTATGCTTGTTGTTTGGAAAATCAACCTTGGCATGCTTGCCAAGCATGCACCCTCTCCATACACCATGTTTCTCAACTCTGAACTCTGGAAGACCTATGACTATCTCCCTTAGAATAGGAAGTTCCTTGTTATGGAGGTGCCCCATCCTCTTGTGCCACAAGCTGCACAAATTTTCACTTTTATGCACCAAGGCTCGAATATGTTCACCTTGCAACCTGTACAACTCTCTAGCCCTATTACCTGAGTTGTATCTAGGCTAGATTCCTTCGGTTTGACGAGGACTTGCTGGTTCTTGAACTCCACTGTGAAACTCGTGTCCTCGATGACTAAAACTAAAAGAAAATTCTTTCTGAGATCTGGTACAAACAAGACATTGTCAAAATATAAAGAATTACTTGACTTGAGCTGGAAGGGAATAGTACCAACTCCTGCTACTAGGTACTTGGCATCATCACCAAGCTCAACCTGTACTTCTGAGTCCTGTTTCTTCAGACTAGAAAACAACTTTGGTGTTGATGTCATATGTCAAGATGCCCCATTGTCCACATACCCTGCATTCCTCATAATCACATTTGTAGAAGGGAAAGATACCAACGAGAAATCCTTCTTGAACTTGGCAACAAATTCAGTCATCCAAGTTTCTACATAGGCTGCTACTTGTTTCTCTTGTTGCTCTCCTTTACTCTTCTTATTTGGACATTGTGATGCATAATAAACGTACTTATGACAACTAAAGTACTTGATTTTACTCTAGTCTTTCTTTCCTGGCTGTGAGGTTGACTGCTCACTCTTTCCCTTAACCTTGTGTTAGCACAATTTTCCACCCTCCAATTGAGCTGATAAATCTGATATTTCAATGATGAAAAAATGGCTAATTATAGGAATAAAGCCCCAAATTTTCATGGGCTAGACTCCTCTCCGTTTGGGATAGTGCTTGCCAACCTTAGGGGGGAGTCGCTAGGGTTATTTGTTGCTGCCTTAAAGTCTGATTTTTTGCAAAATAAGACAAAAAATAGTGGTTGCAATGTCTTGGACAGTGTGTTAATTCCGCCCAAGGCGTGGGGAAAAAATATAGTTTTTAGCTTGGAGGGATCCTACGGGGTTAGCACAAGAGAAATTGAAAAAAAGAGAACGAGAAAACTACTTATAAGATAGCTAAATCACAATGAATAGTAATGAACTACTTAGTCAATTGCAAGAATTAAATAAAATTATCAACAAGAAGAAAGGTTCGACACAAACACACTTTTTTATTATTAGCTTGTATCCAAGGGTTGATTGCACCACAATCAGCAAATCCACAACCTGTACAATGATCACCCTTGCTCAAGAGAAAGTAGCTAGCCTATAGAATGAGAGAGAAGAGAGAGAGAGAGAAAATAAAGTTTTAAAGAATATGTGATGTTGCTACAAAAATCCAACCATAAAACCATATAGCTCACTCCAATATATGGTGAATGAGGGCGCATAGGAGGCTAAGAAAGAGGGTATGACACATGAGAGAAGCGGAGGGGAGAGAGAGTTAACTCATGTGAAGAATAGGAGAGTTAACACATGGGGGAATGAGTTAGGAATTAAGCGCATGTTTAAAGTTAAATTTGGCCAAAATATGCATTAGTTAACCAAGGAGGAAACTCATAATTAGTGCATGGAAAGTGAAGATATGTTGAGTGAGGAAAAGTTAGCAAGAAAAGTTAGCACGGATTGGCTAAATTATCTCTATGGAAGTGCCACCTCATCCTATGTGCCATCTCTTCACTTTATCTAATTTTCTATTGACTTTATTGCTTTTGCCTTGGAAAATGTGCCCCTCTTCTTGATGCCATGTAGATGCCACATCATATTGAAACTTTGCCAAATGTCAGAATTTGAGCCTGCCACTTGTCACTTCTACAGATTGGTCACCCCTGCTATAAATAGAAACTGTTAAAAGTGTTGTTTTTCTTCATATGAGATATAATCGATATATTATTACAATGATGAATGTTCCATATATAAGGAACATATGGTGACCATCCATGAAAGGATGCATCCCTTGAATAATCAATAACTATTTATTATTATCATTTACTTATTATATATGACATTTAATAATCAATAATTAATTATTATTCTAAGATAATGTCTTCTCGATGTTGTCCAAACATCAACACTCCCTCTCAATGAGGGAGACATTCTGCAACATGCCAAGCTTATCTTTGAAGTATACAAACTTCACCCTAGACTCATGACACTTGTCTGTCAGTCTTGGGAGACATCTCTCTCCCACCTAAAACGAGGAGAAACTCCTTCTGCGACTCTCCCTCTGAGCCAATTAACTCTCTTTAAGATTAGGCTCACTTTGGGTCCGCATGTAATAGCATATAGCATCTTGAGTCTTTATCATTCCTTGTCAAATCACCATGACTAGGACAAAGACCACACCAAGATCTTTCACCACAGGTACACACCTATGAGTGAATGTCGACATGATGCTAACTGACACGTGGAAAATACTTCAAGCACCTTGAGTCCATATTATTCCTTGTCATGATCAAGGAAGGACTACGTCTGGGCCCATTTACCACAAGTGCACCTTTATGATAAATGTATCCTATCTCCCTTGGTTTGCAGCCCAATCTAGGAGAAGTTCCGCCCGATGCTGAAACATCAACACTCTCTCTTAGCTAGGGAGGTATCTTTCCATAGTAGTACACAACTACTGTCCAAAGACACGCAGTCTCCACCAATGGTACACAACCACCATAGTAGCAAAAAGGTTTGTCACTCATGGCACTCCCATGTGGAATTCTAGAGGCTACTCCCTCTAGGAACACTTAGGGTCAACTCCCCATAGTATGAGACGTCAAGGATCAACTCCCTTGACATGTCCTCATGTTCTCTCTACATGGGACGATGGGTTATAAGCCCAAATGCACTTATCCCTTCTCGAATAAGTGTCCTCACAGATCAACTCAACTCAATTCACAGAGGAGTACGATCTGGAGAAAGTTTGTCACACATGGCACTCCATGTGGACTTTTAGAGGATACACCCTCTAGAAACACTAGGGTCAACTCTCATAGTGTATGACGTCAAGGGTCAGCTCCCTTGACATGTCCTCATGTGCTCTCCACATTGGACGTTGGGATATAAGCCCAACCACACTTATCCCTTCTCGGATAAGTACCCCACTTATCCCTTCTCGGATAAGTGTCATCCTAGATCAACTTGTTAGAATATAGAAAATTGTGCTCGTTTTACCATTGACGATACCCTCGTCACCCAACCATAGGCCGAAGCCACCCTCTGAGCAAGTTGACCTTGACAGAAGAGAATCCTGGTAGCAATCCAATAGCTAAGATAGGCTAATGCACCAAGAAAGAATAGAACCCAAGCTGATCAGATAATCCCACCTAGAGGCTAGCGCACCCCTGCCCAGAAACTTGCGCACAAGCTGCAACTGCACCTGCGTAGATCCAGTTCACTCTGCAACTGCTGAGATGAGATTAATGAGAATTGGCGCCATGTATTTATAGTAGTTTGGGCAGTTTAACTGGGGCCGACTTCTCCTTCTGGGTATTAATAAATTCATATTATATATATTTCTGTAGCTAACAACCTATCTAGGGTTTTCTTCATTTCTTTGCTTCCTTCCAAAGTATTCTAATCTCGTCATAGGTCACAATAGAGGTTCATACCTCCTGAAGCTACCATAATATTAACACTCCCTCCTAGCTAGGGAGGTATGGTCTTGAGCACAACAGACCATTCAACTGGTAGCAACACGAGCACCATCATTATTATCCAACTGGATAATCTCCTATGACAACTGGTACAATATCAATTGATAGAACACACCAGTGTCTATTCAGGTAGTATGCAACTACTCAAACCGTGACACATAGTCTCAAACAGTGGAACAAATCCACCACAATAGTATATCACTACTGTCTGGAGACAAGCAGTCTTCGGGCCAATATTTCACTCACGTCTGTGAGATATGAAAGAATATTTGCCCTCAGTATAGAACATCAACAATGGGCTATCTGCCCCATTCTTCTCAAACAAGGAAGGAGCATTATTTCTGATTTCTGAGCCTAGACCATTCCTCACCCTGGGCCATTCTTCCTACACTAGTCAAAGTGCACCCTGGACATAATGTATAAACCCTATGGAATGTTTGGACCATTCCTCCTACACTAATCAAAGTGCACCCTGGAGAGAATGTATAAACCCTAAGGAATGACTGTCTTGGACCATTCCCCACCCTGGGACATTCCTCCTACACTAATCAAAGTGCACCTTGGAGAGAATGTACAACCCTAAGGAATGTCTGTCCCTAATTGTTGAGCCTGGACCATTCCCCACGTTAGGCCATTCCTCCTACACTAATCAAAGTGCGCCCTGGAGAGAATATATAACCCTAAGGAATGACTGTCTGGACCATTTCCTCTGTTAACCACAAGAGGAAAAGATTGTCCTGCATCAACCTCCAAAATAGACCATTCCTCATGTTAACCACAATGAGAAATCGTTGTTCGGCAAGGCGGGCCAGTCTTCTTGAGTAACCCTTAAGAAGAGAGATTTCCCTAGACCACTCCCCATGTTAACCACAATGGGAAGTCGCTATCTATAATACATCAACAATCAAACTACCTCCCATGTTGACCACAATGGGAATGTCCGTTAGAAATCTCAATCCACTTTCCGAATAGGAAAGAATCTATCCAATCTGGACTATTTTTCAATTACAAAGATAAATAATATTTTCAGTGCTCCATCCTAATTGGAGAGTTATTTAAATCACAAAAATAAATGTTTTTCAAGAATATTTTTCCGTACCTTCTCCTAGCTTGGAGAATCTTCCCTTTCATCTAAGGGAGTTATTTCCATGATCCCCATCTTCTTTCGGAAATATGCAAACTTGATTCTGGATAGAGGTTTTGTCAGGATGTCTACTGTCTGCTCATCAGTGGGGATATACTTGAGCTTTACCTCTCCTTCCTATACTTTATCTCGAATAAAGTAGTATTTGATCTCAATGTGCTTTGACCTTTCATGAAACACTGGATGTTCTGATAATCTTATACAACTCTGATTATCACAATATATTATGGTCGATTATGGAGTTTGATTAAATAAACCGGAGATTAACTTCCTTAGCTATACTAATTCTATGCATGCTTCACAAGCTTCCATATACTCTGCTTCCGCTGTACTGAGTGCGACAAACTTCTGTTTCCTTCTGCCCCAAGATATCATAGCGGAGCCCAAGCTGAAACACATACTTGAAGTACTCTTTCTATCTTCTGCACTTCCTGCCCAATCAGAGTCTATGAATCCATGAAGTTGGATATCACTGGATGCGATATATCTCAAGCCATAGTTTATTGTCTCACAAATATATCTTAGGACATGCTTTGCATCTATCCAATGCTCTTGTCTAGGTTCCACCTGGAACTGACTTAATGTATTTACAACAAAGCAAATATCTGGTCGAGTATTTACCAAATACATCAATGATCCAATTAGCTGTCGATATAGAGATGGATCTACTGGATCGGAATCTGGGACTTTCACTTTTCTTATATCTGCATTCATAGGAGTGTCCATGGACTTACATTCCATCATTCCAAACTTCTGAAGGATCTTTATTGTGTACTTTCCTTGTCCAAGGAATACTTCACCACGCTTCTGCCATACTTCTAGTCCCAAGTAATAATGCATGAGACCTAGATCTTTCATATCAAATTCAGAGGCTAATTCCTTCTTTCACTGGATAATTAGAGATTATTCACCTGTTATGAATAGATCATCAACATATAATAGTAGAATCACAGGTGCGTTATCCACGACTTTGTAATAAAGGTTTGGATCTGCATGACTCTTGGAGAAACCAAGTCTTGTTAGATAGCTGTCCATTTTGGCGTACCAAG
>ML790158.1:207769-231717 GCA_009831015.1 Picea engelmannii | reverse complement strand
CATTTCTCTTTGGTTTCCATACGAGACCTTAGAGTGGCCAACGGAGCCATTAAACTCGTCAGGGTGGTCCATTCCAAACGGCTTGGGTTATTTAGACAACCCCGGACCGGTTCCACTCTCCCAGTTGACGGACGGTCAATTTCGCCCGTCAACACATCTCTCCATATTGGATGACTAGTTGCCTCCTCATAACAAGAAGGCTCAAAAATGAATGATGTGGCTCATAGCTGTGGAATATCATGAATATCTCTTAGGTATCTTTCTCACTTGGAAGGTACCACGAGGAGATGCATATTCTTCTGCCTCCTGTAGAGTCCGACGAGCCCATGTAGGTCTCTTCTGACCTACTGCAATATCTCTGGGAACATCAACTGGAGCTACAAGATCAACGAGATCAATTGGATCAATTTGATCAATCTCCATGTGAGACCCTCTAGATCTCTTAAAGGATACCTCCTCCTCAAAGGTAACATCTCTGCTCACCTCAATATGTCTCTGACCAGGGATGTAGATCCGGTATTCCTTCAAATACTCGTTGTACCCCACAAATGTACCCTTTCTGCCTGAAGGGTCTAGTTTGATCCTTTTCTCCTTGGGTACATGAATGCATACTGGACACCTGAATACCCTGAAGTGTCCAACCTCAAGCTTCACTCCGGTGAAGGCCTCCTCAGGAGTCATATTTCTCAAGGACTTCTGTTATGAACATACACTGCAATTATGGATGCCTCTGCCCACATAAATATAGGTAAATGTTGATCATGAATCATCGCCTTGACTGTCTCAACAATAGATCTGATCTTCCTCTCCGTGATTCCATTTCGTTGAGGGTTGTGAGGAACGTTGTACTCCCTCTTGATCCCTACCTCAAACATCTCTAGTACACATCGAGGTTCCCTCATAGAACCAATGTCCCCCAAGACATATCGAGGTTTCCTCATGAAACCAATGTCTTGGTTCCTTCATCTAGTAATCCACTGATTACTCTGCAATACTGCCATTTTCTGACACTCTGAAGGGTCTGAGATTTGGAGCATTCTAATATTTCTGAGTGTTCCACTCGAGAGGGTCAACTGGTAGCAACTCTTCAAACAGAGATGTTTAAGTCAGATTAAATTTCTGAAGGATTGTGGCAGCATTTCCAAATGAGAGCACCCATACAAGTTAAGATGATATTAGAGATTTTTAAGATTCTCAAAAGAATATGGCAGCATATGCAAGTCATGGCAACCGGTCAAGTTAAGATGTTGGAGGTTTGTGAGATTCCTGAAAGCGTTTGGCAACAAATTCATGCTTATGCGCATTCTCAAATGTTTCAAGGAGCGAAGATCAAAGAATTCTTCAGGCAATGATTTTGTATCTGGTTCATCAAATAAAACACTCATCACTCATCGCCTTCTTTTTGCGAGTACATTCATTTATTGCGGGACAACTAAATCTTTGCAGTTTGGCAATATATAATTGAAATATCCATGTTCAGAGCAGGTAAATCTTCTGCAGTTTCACAATATAAAATTGAAATCTCCATGTTCAGAGCCAATCTTCGACGTACAACTATTTTGATATCAGTGATTCATTGTATATAACTGGACTCATGCATTTGTTTCAAGATACTCCATTCAAATTATGGGGAAGATAAATTGCTTGTGAGAATACCTGGGTTATATTAATGTATGAGATTTGATATTTTTAAAATGCCATGGGACCATATGCATTGAATCCATAATACACCCTTCAAATGTTGAGAAGCTGTTTTATATAAACCAACGAGGAAAATGATATGCAGTGGCTGTATATATTAACAGCACGAGGGCGTCTATCCTTCTCGCCACTTTCTTGTGCAGTGGAGTCACTTGAAATGGATTTGACGAAATCACGTGAAATCCTATTTATGATGCACCGGCTACGAAAAGCTAGCCAAACCAGCTCAGAGGCCATATCCACATGCTTCTTTTGAAATTACACGAATGGCAAAGCCACAGGGGGGCCGAGCATAACAGATATTTTATTGGCATAAATGATTCCGAGTCTATTGCGATAAGCCACAATAGCAAATCTCACTCTGCGTGCCAATCTCTTTACCAACCCTAATCACATGCTACATGCCGTAACCATTGTTGGTTTCTTTTGCTCGTAAAATTTGTCCCAACGCTTTCCAATAGATGCCCAAGAATCTTCAAAGAAAATTTAGTTCTGACATTGTGCCTTTGTCTCTCTCATTTTCCTAGGCCCTCCCGTGAGGGAGTAAGGCCTAGTCCTGCTCTGATACCATGTTGTTTTTCTTCATATGAGATATAATCGATATATTATTAAAATGATGAGTGTTCCATATATAGAGAATATATGGTGACCATCCATGAAAGGATGCGTCCCTTGAATAATTAATAACTATTTATAATTATCATTTACTTATTATATATGATATTTAATAATCAATAATTATATTATTAATTATTATTCTAAGATAATGTCTCCTCAATGTTGTCCAAACATCAACAAAAAGTAGGATCCGACTCCTAAAATTTAGGAAACTGTAAAAAACATCTAGGATGATTAAGAGAACACCACCACATGTCCATTGCTTAAACATAGACACTACTAAATAGAATCTCCTTGCATGTCAATGATATCATACTCATCGGATTCAATTTTCCGCAAGGATTTTGAATCCATAGTCAGAATTGACATGCGAGCCTTGGTGCTCAACCTGCTAAAAATATAAATTTGTGACAAATCATCTCGTAAAAGATCCAAAAGACTCATAATATCTCAAGGATCAATACTGTGTGCTCATAATTTGAATTTGGGGCTTGGAGCTCAACTTGATAAAAACATAAAGTTCTTGCATGTCACCTGGAAAAGGTCCATCAGGCTCAGAATCATGCAAGGACCAACCCGGTATTCTCAAAACTTCTCCAAACTGTCAAGTGAACCTCTCAAACAATGTCTCCTAAAAAGTAGGAACACCTGTTGTATGTAAACATCTCTCTCAAATGCATAGGAAACCAAGCTAACTCTAACTCTGAAACAAAAATAACCACATACCAATCATGTACTTGTCTCTAATGGGAACCAACATCTGACTCAACACAAGTGCTAAACTCTGGGAGAATCTCAGAATGCTAGCCAAACGAGTGTATGTTGGCTAGTAACCCTCAATATTTTCAAGGGTGAAAATCTAGGGGTTAACAATGGCGACCCAAGGGGATGAGATCCCCCCGTGGGATGTCGAGAACCATAAGAATCTATGTCTCTATAAAACTGAACCGATGCTCTGTGAGAACTCTGTAAGATGTACTAATGATGCTCTGAAAAAATATGTAACAAAATATACCCCTGTAATTGTGTGGAAGAAGAGATGACCCTATAATTTATCTAAGAAAAATCTCTAAGTTGACCTGTAATACCAAAGCCTATCCAATGGGCAATGAAGTCAAATCAATATAAATCTCTCACTAAAAACTGAAACTCAAGGGGTCTCATCCAAATTTGCTACCTACTACCACCCAATATGTACACTCCTTGTGGTAAATGTGTTGATGTGGACACAAAGGGAGGGAGTCACTTAATCAAATGTCAATAATGAGAACACCTATTAAGTGTGAAGGAACACCACCAATAATGACAATGGGTCCTAAGGTACGCGCACAACTTGTCACTGTGAAATATGTTATGAAGTCGAACAATGACAAGGATCATGCAATTGAAGCCGAATGATACTCAACCTTGTTGGATGCGAGATAACTTCCAGTGAGGCTAACAGATACCAAGCTGCTCTACTTCTGGGTAATCCATGGATAATGTGTTGAAGTTGATACAGGATGATTTGCTGAAAAGAAGAACAATAATGTTTCTCTTCCCTCAGCACGAAGTGATAACTCAAGAAGATCAAGATGAAATAACCAGGTACCTATCCCTATTGCTGGATGAGGGGGATGACTGTCTGAATGCAGAAGACTAATGTCGATAACTTGTGCTTCCAACCGCTCAAATATCTCTTCTGCAGGATCTTGAAGGTTATTATGAACATACTCGTCCGCCATGGCTAGTTTTTTTGTGACTTCTCTTTAAGACGATTCCTAGATCCTGCAACTTCCCACAAATACCCCAAAAGGAAAACTGACTCTGATACCAATATGATCTGTAAACTATTGTGGATATTCCACTGGAACAGTTCGTGCCAACAGATCTCATAAAATACTGAAATATACCTATGAAGGTTATTTTTCCTTTAGATCTCTAGAATATTTAGTTACTAATTTTCTGCTTATGCATGAAATAGATAAAATGCGGAAAATAGAGAACAATAAAACACAATCGCACCATCCACAAATAGACACAAGATATGACCTACCCAATACAGGAGAAAAACCAACTAGAAGGTGAGGCTGCTCTCCTCTCTTTTCTCTGGTATAAAAATGATGCAAGTACAAAGAAAGAGGCACTTTCTATGGAGTTGCCTTTGACATGTGGCTTGTATGGATGCTACAAAATATATCCTACTCTGTTACGCTCACAAAATATCATTCTCAGATGTTTTTCTCAACTATGGAACAAGATACATTGCAAAAGAATGGAACCCCCTTCTCCTCCTAGTGGCCCAGTATTTAACATAGCCCGATAGCCATCTAGGGGTAGGCTTTTGACTTCCTCAACCCTCAGTTTTCATATTCTTGAAATTACATACATGGCTAGCCCCATTTATGTGAGTAACAGGGGTTGACATGGCATGCTCTTGTACCATGGTGGTCAACACGATAGGTCAACTTGCGAAAGGCATAACTTTTGCATACAAGCTTCGATTGACGTGATTTTTGCACCGTTGGAAAACTCTTGATGTATAGAATAGCAACACAGTGTCCAAGAAAAGTTGGGGATGTTTCAACCCCCCAAAATGTCGTTTGATGCCTCAAAATAGCTTTGGAAGATTTTGAACCCTAATGTTCCAAATTGGGACTTGCCATTAAATGGCCGTGCAAGTTGATTCCTCCAATTTTTTTCCACTCTCAAAGGATCGAGATAGATGACAAATAATATAATGATCCAATCTAGATCACTTTCAACTTTCATTTGGAATTTACCCACCATACAAGGGTCATGTTTTAGGGCCATAGGTTAATAAAATTGTAGTTCATTGCATGGTTTTTCATATATTGTATGAAGTGTCCGACCTTCCCCAAGGTACTAACATAGCGTTGTTTTTCCATAGGTTTGGTCAGGTATCTAACTTCATTCTTTAGCCCAGAGGATGACTTCCCAAAGGCTTTGTTGCTATTCATGGTTTCTCATTGGCCATGTTCACTGAGTTTGAGCACCCTAGGAGTTAGGTCATAACATTCTCAATGTTTGCTACGATGATCCCTTCTTGTACCCAAGAAGCTATGTTAGTCAAAACATGAAGTTCGTGAAAAAGTGTACTCTCCATTAGGGGAATTTTGAGGTAAAAAATGGGCCTCAAAACAAAAGATGTACTATCAAAATGTAATAGGCTTTGTTGTTATTGCCTGTATCGATTCGATCGCTGATTTGAAATAGGGAGTGTCACTACCCTCACCCCCTTTAGGGTTAGCCATGGCCATTGAGCTTGAGCACTTGAGGAGATATGTCTATCACTTTTATTATAGGTTAGGTCATAGCATTCTCAATTTACTGTGATGATCCCTTCTTGTACCTAAGTAGCCATGTTAGTCAAAACATGAAGTTTGGGAAAAAGTGTACACCCTCATTAGGAGAATTTTGAGGTAAAAAATGGGCCTCAGAACAAAAAATGGACTAACAAAATCAACTTAAAAAAAACCAACTTGACAAACTTAAGATATGTTGGGGAAAATGATATACTCTAGTATAAGTGAAGACTAGCACTCAAACCAAAGGGTATCTTAAAAGTTGGGAGAGTGAGGAATTTAGATCAAGAAAACTCATGTTACCAATGCTTAGAGGAGAAAGCATTTTAGGAGGACGACTTGCAACATTTCCCTAAATAGAATAGGATTATGATACTAAGATACTTAGGCATAATTATTAAATATTTATAAATGGTTGACTTCATATCAAAAGTCACGTCTCATAGTGATATTTGTATAGATATGAGAGTCGTGCATTGTTGTAACTTGTATGACTATGGCATGCCCCTCTCCTTTAAGACATTTACATTGTAGCTTGTTACTTCCCTCCTATGCCATCCTCCAAAGGGATTTCATTTCCCATACCAAAACCCATTAGATCCCACTTCATGATAGACATGAGGATGGTTTGTGTCCACGAGATTGACCCTAATTTAGTGAACCTCCACAAGATTTTGGATGATGCATTGGGACCCCTTACAACATACAACATGAACCTTGGAGAATCTCATGAGTATTGAGCTTGAATGGCCTCTTGTGCTTCCGGATTCCAATAGGTTCACATGTTTTCCTCATAGCGAGGGAGCTTGTGTGGTTGATTATGTCCCATCCAACCATGTCCTACTCTCCCTTATATCCATCTATTTTGTATTACCTCGATCCTACTAGCTGGAGATGCCCTTCTTTCCTTCTCCCTCTGAACCGATTATTCCCAATGAACTTCCATTGTACCACTATTTTTTTATTTATGACAGGGACGAAAATATCTAGTCCTCCCCCCTTTGCCCAATGCTTCCTCCCCTCTTGTTTCTTGTCTAGTGAGCCAACCTCCTCCAAATATGACCATCTGTCTTTGGTCAGTTGTAAGCGTCCGTCAATTCCTATCCATGTGTTACTAGTCCACCCTCTTGTTCCTTAAGCTTCGATTCCAACCCTATAAACTAGTGGTATGACAAGGACGACAAGGCACATCATAAAAAACATAGTACACCCTCCATGATGCCACCTTCTACCCATACTTAAAAAATCCTATCACTACCTTCTCCAACACAAGAAATGCATATTCATATCACACAGGAGACATGAATTGCTTGTATCCCTTCCCTATTACCCCCCAAAAAAATGGCAAATAGTCATCCCTCTACTATATACCCAAGTAACCTCCCATATGTCTACCCTCTACGATATACCTGTGAAACCTCCCATTCTAGTAATCTCCCCCATCATCTTGTCACCTATTCTTTTACATTGATATCTGACAGGAAATTTGGTAGATGAATCCTGGCAAAGCGATTGTGGTTTTAGGTTGAGCTTTTTAGACATGGTAGATAGACTCTGCTTGATTACATGACTAATCAATTTGACCATGTTTTCTCGGGATTTCCTTAGACTTGGTCCCACCATACTATTCACCCAATCCAAAAATTGAGGTCTAGTGTTGATCTAAAAAATTACATGACAATCATTGTAGGCCACACTTTTTCTAAGCTCTATGCTACTACCATTCATCTATTGTTTTCTGAGGAGATCAAGAGGTCTTTAGGCTATAGTACAAGTAGGTTTCATGACAGAGCACTATACCATTGATGATATCCTTCCATCATTAAGGAGTTGAGACATCACTCTTAAAGTCTCATGTTGCTTTGTTGACTTTGGAAATGTTGACTTGATTCTGAGGAAGGACCTATTGCATAGACTTAAGGATATTGACATCTTAGAGATCCTTATCACAACTATTATGAATCTATATGAGTCATCCTTGGTAGACTCCACACAACACATGAAGTTTTAGACTTTATCATGAGTACCAATAGGGTGTAGGGGTGTCCTCTTTCCCCTACATTTTTAGGAATATACATAGATGGGTTGGAGACTTTTATATAGGAGCATATCCAACATGGGGTCAATTCCCTCCATTGGGTATTGATCTCCATCCTCCTCTTTGTAGATGGCGTGGCCCTCTTGACATCCACCTTAGAGGGTTTACAGAGACAACTTGATGCCTTATCCAATTTCTGCTATCTTTGTTAGTTATAATGAGTCTTGGTAAAAACAAGGTTATGATCTTTAACAGGTCAGAGAATTTCTTGAAATTCCCAACTCTACCACATTTCTAGCATTTCTTTAGGGATTTTCCTGGAGATTTAGATTTCCCACTCAAGGACGCTGATGGAAAAGGCAAGGGAGCATGCTCATTGGTGTTAGGTTAGGGAAGGAATTATGGGCAAAGGTAGTGGCTACTACATGTTACTTGGTAAATAGATCACCCTCATGGTGGACAAAACTCCACATAAATCATGAACGGCTAAGAAACCCTCTCTTGAACATGTTAGAGTGTTTGGGTGTTATGCTTATGTACATGTTCCAAAGAAAAATAGGAGTAAGTTGGATACTAAAGCTGAAAAGTGTATCTTTATTGGTTATAAAGATGGTGTAAGAGGCTATAAACTTTGGAACCCAGAAACTAAGAAGGTTGTCTACAATCGAGATGTTGTCTTTAGAGAGGTTAAAGATGTTTCCAAACAGGAAGTCCCACCAAAAGAAAAAGAACCAGAGACAATAGAATTTGAGTTGGAGGGTGAAGAGTATTACTCAACAGTAGAACATGAATAAGAAGAAGGAGAACCTCATACTCCATTATTGAGGAGATTGGTTCAAGAAAGAAGACAACCAGAAAGTTATACTCCACCTGATTTTTGTTTTAGTTTTTCTTTGTCTATTACCGATGATTTCCCAGAACTATTAGGGAGGTAGTGGATTCAGAGGATGGTAAACTATGGAAGAAATCCATGGTTGAAGAAATGGATTCCTTGGATAAAAATGAGGCTTGGGATCTAGTTGAGTTACCGACTGGAAGAAAGTATGTTGGTATAAAATGAGTGTTTAAGAATAAGTTGAATGTAGAAGGTAAAATGGAGAAGTATAAAGCTCGTCTAGTAGCAAAGAGATATTCCTAGGTAGAGTGAATAGATTTTGGTGCAATTTTTTCTCCTGTTGCTAAATTGACTTATATTAGATTTCTTTTGTCTATTGTTGTTGCTTTTGATCTTGAAGTAGAACATATGGACATAAAGACAACATTCTTGCATGGGGATATTGAAGAAGAAAACTACATGAAACAACCATAAGGTTTTGCAGTGAAAGGTAATAAAGAGCTGGTTTGCAAGATGAAAAAGTACCTGTATGGGTTAAAGCAATCTCCAAGGATGTGGTATCAACAGTTTCATACTTATATTTTGGGACTTGGTTTCACAAGGAACAAAGCTAATCACTTTGTGTATTTCAAATTAGTTGGTTATCGTTTTATTTATGAGGTTCTGTATGTTAATGATATGTTGTTGATTGTAAACAACAAGGAAATTGTCAAGGAGGTAAAAACATAATTGTCTTCTAAGTTCAATATGAAAGATCTTGGTGCTGCAAATTTTATTTTGGGCATGGAAATTAAAAGAGATCGGACAAACATGAAACTTTGGTTGAATCAAAGGAATTATGTTGAGACAATATTGCAGAGGTTTAATATGGAGTAATGCAAACTAGTCAAGGTCCTTATTCATGTAGGTGTAAAGTTATCTCTAGATTAGTATCCCAAGACATGGGAAGAGGAAGAAGAAATGTCTCGTGTTCCTTATGCTAGCGTTGTTGTATGTTTGATGTATGCAATGGTATGTACTAGATTGGACATTGCACATTCAATGGGAGTTTTGAGCAGGTATATGTCAAAACTAGCGAAGGAACATTGGGCAGCTATAAAGAGGGTTTTTAGGTATTTGTGTGGCACTGCAGATTATGGAATTTTCTATCAAGGAATACATGGTGCAAACAAAGTGTTGGACATGCATGGATTTGTTGACATAGTTTGGGTTGGAGATCTGGATCACAAAAGATTTACAAGTGGTTATGTGTTTAACTTACGGAGGAGGCAATCAATTGGATGAGAAAAAGACGGTCTGTAGTGGCACTCTCAACTACAGAAGTTGAATACATGGAAACTACTCATGCGAGTAGGGAAGTTGTATGGTTATAGAGGTTGTGTTTAATTATTGGTTTGTGCATCAAGCTGTAAGGTTAATTGTGACGATCAAAGTGGAATCCTTTTGGCAAAGAACCCGACTTATCATTCTAAGAAAAAGCACATCGATGTTCAATATCACTTTGTGAGAGACATGGTTGAAGACAAGGTGTTGCTATTGAAGGTGGACACTTTGAAGAATATTGCAGATCCATTGACAAAGTTTGTAAGCACTGAGAAGTTCTCTTGGTGTAGAGAAGCAATGGGCATTTTTGTCGTAAATTGTTAATCATGTAATCCTCAAGCCCCCTGTATGCAAATAAAACAACAAGTGGGAGAATGTTGGGTATGTGTTATATTATTTGAATGATTAGACACACACGTTGTTATGTTTTGATCGACACACCAGGGGGGTCGCACGAGGGAAGGTTTTTGTGTCCATTTTGGGCAGTTTTGGCACATGTTTTTTCAACCCATGGTTTTCTAATTCTGGTAAAGGAATTAAAGTTATAATCTAATCTAGGGAAATTGATTAGGGATTTTGGATGGTTTGAGATCCTATATATTGTATTGTAATGGTGAAGTTAATACAATGAGAGTTAGACGTGCGGCTCTAAACATTTGTCGTTTTTCTCAGTTAAGGGTTTCCATAGTAAATTTCTAAGTACTATGTTTGACTGTTATTATTTTTTTCTCTTTTTTATAAAGAATCTATATGTGCATTCCTATACTGTAAAGGTTTAAATCCTACATTGAGTACATCTTTCTTTCAAGTGATTCCAACAAATAGAGGCACCAAGAGGTAGATAGAGTGGTACCACGTCAACAATTAGATTTGTGAGACCCAAGGATGCCATTCACATTCCACCAGGGAGACCCTTACAGTGATATTTCCTAAGGCCTTGGGACAGTGCACATGGCACTAACAAACATGTGACTTCTTTTATATATGGGAAAAGGGTTACGTTATCCAAACTCCATCAACCAATGTTCTATCATAAACTTCTTTCCTATCGCCTTAGATGTCAGGATAGATACAAACATTGGGACATCTTAAGTCCATCAACCAATGTTCTATCATAAATTTCTTTTCTATTTCCTTAGATGTTAGGATAGATATAAACATTGGGACATGCATGGATTTGCTGACATAGTTTGGGCTGGAGATCTGGATCGCAGAAGATCTACAAGTGGTTATGTGTTTAACTTATGGTGGAGGAGGCAATCAATTGGATGAGCAAGAGAGTCTATAGTGGCACTCTCAACTATAGACATTGAATTAATGGAAACTACTCATGCGAGTAGGGAAGTTGTATGGTTACAGAGGTTGTGTTCAAGTATTGGGTTTGTGCAACAAGTTGTAACGTTAGATTGTGACAATCAAAGTGGAATCTTTTTGGCAAAGAACCCTACTTATCATTCTAAGAAAAAACACATTGATGTTCGATATCACTTTGTGAGAGACATGATTGAAGACAAGAAGGTGTTGATGTTGAAGGTGGACACTTTGAAGAATATTGTAGATCCATTGACAAAGTTTGTAAGTGCTGAGAAGTTCTCTTGGTGTAGAGAAGCAATGGGTTGCTTTAAATTGTTAATCATGCAATCCTCAAGCTCCCTATATGCAAAGAAAACAACAAGTGAGAGAATGTTGGGTATGTGTTATATTCTTTGAATGATTAGCCACACGCATTGTTATGTTGCATTGGGTGCAACAGGGGGGTTGCACGGGGGAAATTTTTTGCATCCGTTTAGGGCGATTTTGGCACATGGTTTTTCAACACGTGGTTTTTTAATTATGGTTAAGGAATTAAGGTTTTAATCTAATCTAGGGCAATGGATTAGGGATTTTGGATGCTGCTAGATCCTATACATTGTATTGTGATGGCGAAGTTAATACAATAAGAGTTAGAGGTGTGACTCTAAACATTTGATGGTTTTCTCAATTAAGGGTTTCGAGGGTAAATTTCTAAGTACTATGTGTGATTGCTATTTTTTTTTTTCTGTTTTATACATAATCTGTATATGCATTCCTATACTGTAAGGGTTTAAAACCTACATTGAGTACATCTTTCTTTTAAGTGATTCCAACAAATAGAGGCACCAAGAGGTAGATAGAGTGGTACCAGATCAATGGTTAGATTTGTGAGACCCAAGGATGCCATTCACGTTCCACTGGGGAGACCCTTACAATGATATCACCTAAGGCCCTGAGACATTACACATGTTACTGAGAAACATGCGATTTCTTTTAGATCTGGGAAAAGGGTTACGCCATCCAAACAATGAGATACAACTTAGAGCATCTCTTCTAGTGCTCCCAATTCCATCTACTAGTGTTATATCATAAGCTTCTTTCCTATCGCCTTAGATGTTAGGATAGATACAAACATTGGGACATCTAACGCTCCCAAGTCCATCTACTAGTGTTCTATCATAAGCTTCTTTCTATCACCTTAGATGTTAGGATAGATACAGACATTGGGACATCTAGCTCGTGGGAGGGAAGTTGTCGCCCTCTTCATCCTCAATATATAGCATTGGGGGGGGGGGCATTGAGCCTTCAATGTGCCCTCATGTGAGGCTTCTTCCTCCACAAGGGTATTTTGTCCTGAACAATGCTTGCACATATTTGTGACATAGCTTGGTTTTAGACTCCATGATCATGGACTATAGATCTTATATATGATAGATTAGATATGCTTTGATCATGTTGTCATAAGAGCGAGCTTTGCACTCCCATTTTATATTCCACATTGTTGTACTTAGCAGTGCCATTAACCTATTTGTGGTCGTTTGTTCGATATTAATAAAATTATCTTATCTAATCTCTTATCCCTTGCTTCATAAAATTCTTCGATTTTTCTTAATCCCCTTTTCCACCTTTTGGTGCCAATTTTAGGTTCTTTTCATCACTAACTTTTCCTTCCTTTCATACCTCTACAAATGGACAAGTTCTTCCTTTGCAAGAAAGAAACCAACTTTGATACTTATCAATTTGGAAATTCCCATTGCTTTAGTCATCAAATCACTAAATAATTCTTACATTGGCTTTATGATATCAAATATGAAATTGTAAATGCACTAAACAATGAAATAGATGTTGAATGATGCTCAAAATTGAATTGAATGAATCAATACATGGATAACCATGAATTTACTAAGACACATCCATTAAAACTATCAAAACTTAGTTGTAACACAAAACATTATTGACATGGTGTAAAACCCATTATGGAAAACATCACCATGAGGAAGAGAGGGAAAACTCCAATGCTCAAACAAATGATACAACATGGTAGTCATTTGAATTGTTGTACCTAGTTGATACACCTTGAAACATTGCGAGAAGATCTCAACTTTTTGGAACAAATGTGTTTTTAATGCACCTCAATGTTGGTACAACTTTGAACCTTCCATTTTACAAAGATGCTTAAATGTTTTTGTTTTCCTTTTGTTGTTCATTTTTTGTATATATTTGATTCATGGCCTATACCCAGAAAAATTTCTTAGTCTTTTGATTCTTCTATTACATCCATATAAGTACGTGACACATTATAATACCAAGAGACTTTTGAAAATGCTTTTCTATAAAACAAGTGAATCTTAAGAGGATGAGGTAATTGCAACTAGTAAGAGTTTAATTTTTAGAACAATTTTGTATGGGCCACAATACCTTGATAAGAGCTTCATGCACTTTCCCGTGGGTAGGGAAACTATTTGACTCGACCTTTTTATATATACTTTATCACCAAGCTTAGAAGATCATAGTATTATAGTTGGCCTTAATATGCATGACCCTTTTCTTAACCTCTTTTCATGTTATTATGTTCTTAGAATTTGTCTTGCATGATTTACCACAATTCTAGAAAATACCTCTTGCCTTTTAATCTTTTATGTCAAGATTAGTGCTAAAATTTCTCAAAAATCGCCTTTCAATGCAAAGTAAAAAATTTCACCTCAACCTTGAGGTTCCCTAGAGCTATTTTCCATGAACTTTCAGTGTTAGGGCATGATTTGAAACATATATATTTTACCTTTGTTCAACCAAATACATAAGGCAAAGCAAGAAAATGCTTATATTGAGAGGGGGGTGAATTAGTATAAGATATTGTATACTTTAAATGAATAGTCATCAATCATTCATTAACTTTAAAACAATAAATGCATGTAAACTCAAATCACAATACACAAAATTTAATTTGAAAACCCTTGTGGGAGAAAACCACAAAAACTTATCTTTATAAAAGTCTGTAGGCACCAACCTACTGTTACAAAGATTGTAGGCACCATCCTACTAGAGACACCAATCTCTTCAGCTAAGCACCAACCTACTAGATACACTAATCTTCTCAACTGAACACCAACTCAATAAAACATGTATAGGTACTAATCTAAGATCTTTATACACATAGTGCTTTTGACTTCACCTGCATGCCTCATACCTCATACATTTTACAACATCATCATACCCTTAACTTTCATGCTCCAACGCCTCTCCTTGCTTCATACCTTAGACATAGCTTCAAACCCTAGTCAGATTTGGCCTTCATGCCCTAGCGAACCTCATAGCATCATTCCTAGAATACATTTCCAGATTGCAGCATCACAACCTAAAAACAATGCACTTTGCAACATCATTCCTAGAAAACATTTCCAGACTACAACATCACAGCCTAAAAACAACGCACTTTGTAGCATCATTCCTAGAATATATTTCCAGATTGCAACATCACAGCCTAAAAACAACGCACTTTGTAGCATCATTCCTAGAATATATTTCCAGACTGCAGCACCAGAGCCTAAAAACAAAGAACTTTGCATCATCATAGACCTTATTCCTTCATAGCGCACACTTAAAACTCCAAGAAAACTCCTCTTTCGCACCTTTTAGACCCCAAAAATATTCCCTAGCTCCTCTTGTGCACCTCAGATCTCTTCTGTGCACTTGTACTTTCTCTTATTTCTTAAATACTCTTCAAATGCGCACCTCTATCCTGTATTTATAATATTTTTGTGTTCACTTATGGAGTTGACTTGTAAAATTGGTTGGGTTGACCTAACCGAGTCTTTCATATCTCCTCATTCCTATGGAGTTAGAGTGAGTGCCATATATCGCTGGAAAGGTCTCAAAATAAACTTTTCAACCATATATTCTATGCCCCCATTTGAGCTGGGTCTTCAGAGTAAATTCTAATTCTTTTAGATTCATACAAGTAGGTGGCACATTACCAAATCAATATAATTTTGAATTTGCTTTCGTATTATATTGGGTAAATCTTAATATCACGAGGTAATTGCGACAAGTTAGGTTAATGTTTAGAACAATTGTGATGGGCCACAATACCTTGTGAAGATCTAAATGGACTTTTAAGTGGACACAACTATTTGGCTTAACCTTTATATATACTTTAGCACCAAGCTTAGAAGATCATATTATAGTTTTCTTAGTATGTATTGTATTTTCTTAATTGATTTCCTTGTGTTCTTAGTATTTATTGTATTTTCTTGGTATGTATGTATTGTATTTTCTTAGTATGTATTGTATTGTACAATCTTTGTGTTCATCTTGCATGATCTACCACATATCTATAAATTATCTCTTGTCTTATAATTCTCTATGTCAAAATCAAAAGCTATACGTAGCCCTAAATAAATCCAAACTTGGTTCGTGCTTTGATGTTGTTGTAAGTAATCTCCATGAATGGGATTCTTTCCTTGCACAAAACATGCCTTATTATTGCATTATTATGACATTGAAACTACATAATGGCATGTAACAAAGGAGCTATGTGTTCCTCGCACCACTTCTTTCCTTGTTAGAGTGATTTCTTGTTCTCACTAAAAATCCTTGAATTTTTCACTTAGTTTTTTTTTTTTTTCACAAAAGGTTGTCATAGGTTACTCAATGAGTTCTCTTAGCATCAATGTGGTTGTTATAATGATTCATTGAGTTGGCAATCAATTGTGTGGGTCTTGATTCTTATTGTTTATTTACAAAAGTGCATTATTAATGGGATTTTTATTTAGTAAATATGATGTCTTTGTTTTGGATCATCTAGATTTTCTTTGCTTGTTGGTTCTTAATTCCGATGAAATACTTTTATTAGTTTCAAGGTTTTGTTCCCTTCACAAATGTATTAGTGTAAACCTTAATAGTTTGGATTCACTTATCATTCTTTCATAAATTGTTGTGGGAAATTGGATCTTAGAATGCTCGATTTGTGATCCTTGTCTTGTGATACTTACCTGATGGCCTTCTCCATCACTACATTCTTTGTTGCATCTAGGCAAGTTCTAAGGGATGGTTTGGTTATTGAGTGAAATGATTAGGTTGGATACAATTGTATTGTGCATATTGATTATTTATGATTATTTTTTACCACTTTATGTTTTAGACATTGCCTAGACATTTTTACATTTATAACACATGTTTAGTTAAGGATATAGTTCATTCCACTTGTGAGAGACACTCCTAGTGTTACTAAATATTCATTTTCAAGTGTCTTGCCTTTAAATGCATGTGTAATTTATATGCTAATACATTAGTTGCATTTTCTACTAGGTTGGATATAATTGCATGACATGTTGATTTTTTGGTGAGAATCTTTTACCACTTAAGTTTTGGACTGTGCATAGGCATTTTACCTTTATAATAGAATATACCTGGAAATTCAAGATACAATTTATGATTTATTGGACCTATCAAATATTTTTACATAATTTCACCATTTCTTAGTTTTTTTATTCCTTCATCCATGACCCGCATTAGTTTTTTATTCCACTTCTTTTACATTCATATTAGTGTGAATTTTCTTCAAACCTAATTCACTAAATCAATTAAATTTTTTGTTAACTAATTCTATCAGGTTTTCTTCACAAATAAATAATACACAACATAAAATAATAACCATGAACTTAATAGTAAAAGATAGCAACAATCACATCACACATACACAAGTAATTTTTGGACAATTCGTCCCTGGAAAAACCCCGGAGGGAAAACCATGTAGTAGATTTGGATTTTATTATTATTGAGCAGGAAAATATAGAGATCTCTTACAATAAAATCAGCCCAGCCAAATACATAACTTCCTCGACAAATGTATGGCCCCCTTCTGCAAATCCTCCTGATCAGATTTGTAAGAAAATACCTCTGCAATGTTGAAGATGTATGCCAATCTCAGTGTAGAAGCCGCCTCGTCTCCATGCAATCTCTCTCTCCAAATGCTCAAGCAATTGTCCTCTTTCTCTTTATAAATCTCTCTTGTGCATAATGCACCCCTCTCCAAGTTGATATTTTTACTCAATGAACAAGTGAGAAACCCTATCTCCAAAAGGATGGAGGGCCATGATTGATCCTCATACACCTTATGTGATCAACGGTCAAGATTAAAAGACCACAACTTAAATTATTTCTCACTTTAACTTTATAAAAAGTACTCATTAAGTCAACATTAAAATATAACCCATTTAATGTACTTTTTCCTAATTACAATTTTAAGAAAAAGATTAACCCATCAACTTGGATAAGTTTCATTGTCCTCCTCCATGATATGATGCCATGCATGGTGAAAACTTTCCTTGCTATCCAATCTCAACATTCAACCATTATTTTTTCTATTGCTAATCTTTATTACTAGAGTACTGCTTTAGTCTTGTATTTTACTCTATTAATATTTTATGAGTCACTTGTAGTGTTACTACACTTTCATTTCCGAGTCGCTTCTACATGCATGTGTAATTAAATAAGTTAATACAATAATTGTTAATTCAACTATTTTTTTTTTCTATTGCTAATCTTTATTACTAGAGTACTGCTTTAGTCTTGTATTTTACCTACCTGGAAATTCAAGATACACTTTATGATTTATTGGACCTATCAAATATTTTTACCTAATTTCACTATTTCTTAGTTTTTTTATCCCTTCATCCATGACCCACATTAGTTTTTTATTCTACTTCTTTTACATTCATATTAGGTCACGCATTATCAAACCAAAAGAATTGAATAGTATTTAATGTTCTAAATATGTATTGCCTCTTTCATGAACCCTTTCCTTGTTTTTTAGTTTGCTATGTAGAAACCAATGGCCACACATGAACCTAAATAGGGCATGTAATCAATTTTCATATTGGAGTGTTTCATCACAAAGTTTTTCTCTCTTACTGAAACAACGATGATTTCCTCACATTGTTTTTTTTTTCATTATGATGATTTCTTGTTCACTCTAAAAATCCTTAAGAAAGAGCCATGGTTTCATCATTATAGTGATTTCTTGTTAACTCTACAAATCCTTAATAAAGGGCTATGGTCTATGGCTTATTTCATAGAAGACTCACATATTACACAATGGTTTATTTTAGCATCAACATAGTTGTTACAATGGTTTATCTTAGCATCAATGTAGTTACAATGACTTTTAGTAGATATGATGTATTTGTTTTGAATTTTTTCGATTTATTTGCTTGTTGGTTATTAAATTGATGAATTATTATAAATTGATCAAAATGTGTAAGACATTTAAAACAAGAAATATGAGCTATAAAGAGTACCTGAAACAAGAAATATGAGCTATAAAGAGTACTTCCATGAGCTAAGAGTCTTTTTTTCTTTTCAAGTCACTTGTGTCTAAATATCGTAATTAAAAGAATTGACACTCACATTTAAGTAGTGATTTTAAATTTGATGATTAGCTATAAATTTATCAAAATATGTAATGGATTTTAAACACGAAATATGAGCTAGAAAGAGTACTTCCATGAGCTAAGAGTCCCTTTTTCAAGTCACTTGTGTTTACATAGTGCAATTAAAAGAATTTATACTATGAGCTATAAAGAGTACTTCAATGAGCGAAGAGTCTCTTTTTCTTTTCAAGTCACTTGTGTCTAAATATTGTAATTAAAAGAATTGATACTCACATTTAAGTAGTGATACTTCCATGAGCTAAGAGTCCCCTTTTCAAGTCACTTGTGTTTACATAGTGCAATTAAAAGAATTTATACTATGAGCTATAAAGAGTACTTCCATGAACGAAGAGTCTCTTTTTCTTTTCAAGTCACTTGTGTCTAAATATTGTAATCAAAAGAATTGATACTCACATTTAAGTAGTGATTTTAAATTTAATGATTAGCTATAAATTGATCAAAATATGTTCAAGGGATTTTAAACACGAAATATGAGCTAGAAAGAGTACTTCCATGAGCTAAGAGTCCCTTTTTCAAGTCACTTGTGTCTACATAGTGTAATTAAAAGAATTTATACTTTAGATGTTGATTCAACTATAATGTTCTGTATAGCTCATCATCTCTCTTAGTAGAGGACCTCATTAATATCTTATGCATTTGACATTTTATTGGTTTGAACCTAAAGTAAAATGAATGCAAGTTGTGTGCACGTTAAGTACGACATCTTATTAAGAAGAAAATCAAAATGGAGTACTTATTAGTGGACCTATATTAGAGTAGTCTTGTACAACAAATTTCATTTTTATTTTGTTGTTCCTTTTTAATGTTTAATTTTTTTTGTATTATATTACAATTATACCTCACATTACATTCACAAATATTACTATTGTGTGCATTGTCATTTTTAAAACAGTGGTCAATTCATTTTTATATTTCATATTTCAAGGAACAACACTTTTTATAAATCATTTTTTTTTTTAATTCATTTAAAAAAATAAAAATTAACAAAAATTATATATTTCTTTTTTTGGGGGATTTTAAAATTTCAATTTTAAAAATGATGTATTTCTCTTTTTTGGTATTTTAAAATTTCAAAAAAAAAAATGAAACTATATTTTTAATAACTATTATTGCAACAAAAACATTAAAATCAACTCTACAAATCACATTCATTTAAAAAAATATGCCAACCCTACAAAAATAGAAAAATTAAATAAATGAAGAAACATAAAACTTAAAAAAAATAAAAATAAATGAAGTAAAAAATAATATAACCAAAAATATATAAAACAAATAAATGAAAAAACACAAACCTTAAAGCAATTTTTTTATTGTTTTAGTATGGTAGTATTTTTTTTTTCTTATGAACTATACAAAATAAATCAAATTCATTTTCAATGTTCTCCATAAAAATAACTTATTGGGGGATGGAAAGCTTATTATGGACTTGAAAACAATTGTAAATCAGTTGAACTTTGAAGTTGGGATAAGAAGAAACTCCTTTTTGATACTCTTGTCACACTTGTTATTTTTTATGGATGTGAAGTCTGGGGTTGTAGTATCTCTCGTGAATCCTGGAGAAAGATAGAGCAAATACAAAATAATTTTATAACCTATAATCTCAAAATTAAAGGAAATACGCCCTATCCCATCTCCTCGTAGAAACAAGCCTCTCCCCCATTGAGAGCATGGCTATGACTAAATACCTAATGTATAAGAACAAGTTAAACAACACGGAAGACAAGAGGCTACCTAAAATTGCTTTCAAATCAAGTCATGGCCACCATCGACTCAAGCGAGGATAGCATTAAGACGCCCGATCTTGGCTAAACTATTGGGGAATCATGAAATAAACCATTTTGCAGAATAAAGATACTATTAACAAGACATCAAATCAAAATTTAAGGAAAAAATGTGGTGTGATAAAGAATTAGAGAAAAAAAGAAAATTAAGGTATTATAAAGATGTAATCAATCATAATCTAGAAGATCAAAATTATCTATCTATTTTGCCAAGTGTAAAGAAAAAAATAAGCATTGCTAAGATAGGAACAAATTCTCACGAGCTCCATAGTGAAACTGGGCGTTGGTCAATTCCTAAAACGCCATGGGATGAAAGAGTGTCACCTTTGTGACACTAAGAAGGTTGAAGATGAAAAACACTTTCTCTTAGATTGTCCAGCCTATACCCATATTAGATTTCATTTTCAAAATATTGATCACACTACCAACCTTCCTAACCTCTTAACTCAACAAAAGTATGGTGATCTTGGAAAGCTTCTCTTAATGCTTTTTGAGCACATAAACAAAATTCTTAAGAATCACAAGTAATCACTTACCTTCTTAAGGTCCGATAGACCAATTAGATCTTTAATCATCATAATAATCATCATCAACAAAAAAAACATAAAAAAACAAATAAATGAAAAAACTTAAACCCTTAAAAAAAACATTAGTCATTTTCTCTCTCTTTAATTTTATAGCTTAAAATTGCAATATTTTTGAAACTATATTTTTAACAATTTGTTGAAAAAAAATATATTAAAATTAACTTATCATATTACCATATTCTTAACAATTTGTTAGTAACTATATTCTTCTAATATTTTTATAAAAAATAAACCATTTGAAAACATTAACACTAAACTATATTCTTTTAATACTCTAATAATATTAAAAAAAAAAAAATCATTTGAAAACATTATCACTAAAAAACTATTTCACTATTTTGAAATAATAGAAAACACAAAAAAACTAAAATATAATAAAACCTTGATCCTTCATATTTTTTATATTATTTTCTTATTTTTTATATTATTTTCTTAGTCGTTTGTTTTGAAAAAACAAAAAAATCATTTTCTAGTTTAAAATTGCAAACTTTTAAAACTATATTTTTAAAGATTTATAAGAAAGAAAAAATATATTAAAACAAATTATATTTTAAACATTAGCTAGCTTAAAACTTAAATAATCGTTTTCTAGTTTAAAATTGCAAACTTTAAAAACTATATTTTTAAAAATTTATAAGAAAGAAAAAATATATTAAAACAAATTATATTTTAATTTTGTTAAAAAAAATCATACTCTTAAAAAAAAAATTTCAATCTCTTTTTTATTTAAGTTTAAAATTGTTATATTTTTTATTATTTTAAAACTTAAAAAATCAATTTTTTTTTTTTTTTTTTATAATTTTTTTTAGTTTAAAATTGCAAACTTTAAAACTATATTTTTAACAATTTATAGAAAAGAAAATATATTATAAATAAATATTTTTTTAATATGATAGCACTTTTTTCCCTAGTTACCATAAATATTAAAATAAATTATATTTTAATTTTCTTAAAAAAATATCAATTTCATTTTATGAACTAAAAAAATAAAATAAAGTATTCTCTCCTTTCTTTAAGCTAAAAAATTGTTACATCTTTTAGATTATTTTCTTAGGAGTTTGTTTTAGAAAACTAGCTTAAAACTTTTATATATATATATATATATATATATATATATATATATATATATATATATGCTAATTTGTCTTAGTGTGATGCAGGGGCATCTAAGCTGTTAAAATTATTTGGGCAGGGATCACATCTTACCTGGGTCACACCAACCCTTAATATGGCTAGATTTTTTGTCCTAGGTTTCAAACCGGTAACTTTAACATCACATAGTGCCTTAACAACACACTCCATCACCGACTCCCCTACACCTTGGGGACAAAGCAAATTATATTTTAATTTTGTTAAAAAAATATCATTTTTATTTTATGAACTATAAAAAAAAACCATTCTCCTTTCTTTAATCTTAAAATTGTTATATTTTTTAAATTATTTTCTTAAAAAAACAAACATTAGTTAGGTTAAAACTTAATTTTTTTTTTTAATTTAATTTGCAAACTTTTAAAATTATATTTTTAATAAAAATATTATAAATAATTTGTTTTTTTTAATATAGTAGCATTTTTTTTTTCTCTATTTACCATAAATATTAAAGCAAATTATATTTTAATTTTGTTAAAAAAATATCAATTTTATTTTATGAAAAAAAAACATGGTTTTTTTTTTTTAAACTAAAAGAATATTAGCTATATATTAATCAAATAATAATAAAGGCATATGATATTTCCTAGTTAATTCTTTATAAGAATATAAACTAGAAAAAAAAAACAACAAAATGATCACACTAGTCAGTTAAGGAATAGCCTTTACATCCACTTCCAAGATCAAATCCACATCCTCGAAGTCCTAACAAGCTTCCTTCATTTGTTGAGCCTCTATTACCATTAGATTGTCATTAGTGCAAGCTGATTTTGTATGTGTGACAAAACAACCCACAAACATGTATCCCCCTTTCCTAAAGTGCATGACGATGCGTTGGAACAATGTGCTCGACCTACACTTTCCCTCTAACACCCAACTAAAATAAATAATTGCATTATCTTTATTTTAAATTTTAAATTGGAATATTTTTTAAACTATAAATTATTTTTTATTCCTCTTAAAAAATTATTTTTTTCCTTATAAACCATTTAAAAAAAATCAAATTCATACTCAATCCTATCCAAAAAAAACAAAACAAAAACATATAATTAAAACTATAAAAAAACATACCCTATAAAAAGCATATCTTCTATTAAAATTAAACAATAATACACACTTTCATCCTCTTTATTTTTAAATTGCAATATTTTTGAAACCATATTCTTAACAATTTGTTGAAATATAAAATATTTAAATGATTTCAATCACTAATAAAGAAAATTTCTTTTAGGAGAGGTAGGTGTGGGGTTCTCTTCGAACTCGGAGGAAAAACAATTTCAAATTTAAAAGATTAAATATTAAATTTATGGGGATCACTAATAATAAAATTTGTTTTTTTTATTATGGTAGTTTTTTTTCTTATAAACCATAAGAAAATTGAAGCAATTTATTTTTTAATAAAGGGGAAAAACTTTAAAATAAGCCAAAAAAAAAAAAAACTCTCAAATAAGAAACAAAAATATATAACAAAAAATATTTAGAAAATAAAAAAATCAATAAATCAAATAATACACATACCGAGGATGAAGGAGGGTGCTCTTTGATCCTAGAGGAAATCAACTAATGGAGTACTCTTGAAACTTAGGAATCACTACTTAGGAGTCTGTATAGTGTTGTACAATTGGCAAAGATGAGGCAAATGTATGCTCTCAATATAGTCAACGACTCTAAAAATACAATCCGCTATTTTATAAGGCCTCCTCTCCAAAATATACAAGCCTAAAAAAATTAATGGATCACATTAGAACTTTTGTACATGGTTTCCTGACATAATTCTATCACATCTTTCGACATAATAACATTGCAACATATGTCTTAGTAAATAAAGCCATTGGGCTAGCCCCTGGTCATATGGAGGTGAATGGAG
>ML790158.1:157299-207760 GCA_009831015.1 Picea engelmannii | reverse complement strand
CCCCCCCCCCCCCCCCAAACATGCTTGCGTCCAAGTGTTTATACGGTGTGGGCTCGAGTTTGTTCCTATTATGATGGTTCTGAAGCAGGGGGGACATATGATGATTATGGCAGAAGGTGGCAAGTACGACAAAGTATGTATTTTCAGCCTAATTAAGGAAGGTAGTGTCAACAATACCTAGGAGATGCATGGCCAACTTGTGAAGGATAAACCAAGCATTGATATGCAGGTACGTCTCACTAAGGGAAATGTGAGTTTAAAGGGGAATAAGGTTTACCATGCCAATGTGAAAAATTGGATATGTAGTATGTATTGGAATCGCTTGGATTGCTCGACACATGGTCATTACGAGCTATTTGACAATCTTGGGGAGTATTTAGCAAAATTGGGTTTTGAGTTAGCAATTGGTGACCATAATTTGGTGAGAAACTCTAGAGAAGTAATTCTTGTGTGGTTGATTAAGGTGTTGAAGCATCCTATCTTCAGTGTTCAAATACGTTCTCAACAAATTCTCTTAGACAAAGAAAATATTACAGATAACATGAATTGGATAGAAAATGTGGATGAGGAAATGGAGGCTAGCAATGAGGAAAAGAAAAGATTGGATCTCAAGGTAAATTCTCTTAGTTCTACTACAACATTCACTCTTGATACTCTCATTCAACATCATGTTCTCATTGGCCAGCTTCAAGATGAAGTGGACTTCTTGCGTCATCAACTAGTTTCACTCCAAATGCAGATAACACATAGGAATGAGGAACCCAGTAATTCAAGTTCGATTGCAGGACACGCAGGACACATAGGAGGAGAAGTGGGAATTTTGTCAGATTTGAATGCACATGTGGAAGTCATTGAGGATCAAGAACAACTAGAGAATGACTTTGTTCCATAAAAAACCAATAACACTGAATGTATGTTCTGTTTAATGATATGTATAAAGGGTATTTTTTACCAAATCTATATAGTTAAGAGTAGAAGTAGTAGTAAGGTTTGGAGAAGTGATAGTTGGAAGATAATTAATAGGTTGATAGAAGCTTTATAAGAGCTGGTTAGAAACTTTGTTAGCGTTGGAATTGTGTTTCTTGAACTCTCTTTGTTGTATTTTATTAATCCAACTTTTGTGAAATTTCTTGAACTCTCTTTGTTTTATAAGAGTTGGTTAGAAACTTTGTTAGCGCGGAATTGTGTTTCTTGAACTCTATTTGTTGTATTCTGTTAATCCAACTTTTGTGAAATTTTTTGAGCTCTTTGTTGTATCCTATTAATCCAACTTTTGTAAAATATATAAACCACAATCCTTTCCTTATATTCATTTAAAAAAAAAAAATATATATATATATTTATTTTTTAAAATAAAAATAAAATATGGTAACATTTTTCCCTATGAATCATAGAGATAAACCAAATTCAGTTAAAAAACCAAAAACATCACATAAGTTTTTATATATTTTTTTTAACCCCCCCAAAAAAAAAAAATTTAATAATTTCATTTTTTTTCTAAAAATTGAAAAAAACATCATATTCAAAGTTTTTATATCCTTTTTGTTTAAAAAAAAAATAAAATTAAAAAAATGAAAATTAAAAAAATAAAATAATAATAAATTCATTTTTTTTTTTAAATTGCATATTTTTTTTCTAAATAATTATTTTATTAATTGTTTTTTTTTTCAAAATAAACCATAAAAATAAAAAACCAAATTCAACTTTTATCTTAAAAAAATAACTAAAAATAAAAAAATTAATAAAAATCACAATCAAATCAATTCAAAAATAACCATAAAACACTCTCCAACTCATTTTTATTTTTAACTTAAAATATATATAAACCATGACCAAATCCCATTCAAAACAAAAAGGCTCTCTCAAAATCAAATTTTTTTGGATATATATATATATACCACAATCTTAGCTACAAATAATATAGTGATTATAAAGAAAAAAAATCATCAAATAAAAAAAAATTAAAAATATATAAATTGAAACTTAAAAAATAAATAAATGACATAAGATTTTAACAATGTTAAAAATAATAACAAAATTAAAAATATATAAATTGAAACTTAAAAAATAAATAAATGACATAACATTTTAACAATGTTAAAAATAATATTGACATAACATTTTAACAATGTTAAAAATAATATTTTATTGTTTAAAATTAAAAATAAATGGATGAAACAAAAACATTATTAAAAAATTTAAAATAAAAATAAAATCATTTAAAAAATGATTAAGAAACATTATTATAAAGAATACATATTTACATATACACATTCATTTATTGTAAAAATATAAACATATAAAATATTTCATTTATATTTAAAGAGTTTTTCTTAGCTTCGAGAATCATAAATTCTCTACTACACCTCGTCACTTTTAATTTTTAATTAAACTACTCTCATCACTCTCCCAATACTCACTTAATTCATTTTCTACCTATCTATTTAATTTTTTACACAACAAAAAATTGTAAATACAAAAATGTAAACATTAAACCAGATTTTTATTACTACACAAGCAAATTCTAAACCCAAACAACAAACATTCATATATACAATCCCTAGTACTTAAATAAAATCCACACATGGAATACATTACACATCACAAACATACAAAAATAATGTAAACACCAAACATTAGTAAAGAAAATTCACTCATTTCAAAGTACAAATCAATCTAAATACCAAAACATATTAATGAAACCCAAACAAACATTATCATACACAATCATGAATGCACATCAACAAAAAATATTAAAAATTCACTCATACAAAATATTAATGTAAACACCAAGCATCTAAAGAAACTTCACACATTTCAAAGTACAAATCAATGTCATACACATTTATTGTAAATAACCAAACATATTAATGAAACCCAAACAAACATTATCATACACAATCACGAATACACATCAACACAAAAATATTGAAAATTCACTCTTACAAAATATTGCACATCAAATTTTGATCATTGCAAACTCACACATTCAAAAGTACAAATCAATATCGTACATATTCATTTTAAATATCCAAACACATTAATGAAACTCAAACAACATTCTTATACACAATCATAAATACACACAGACATACATAATGTAAACACTGAGTATTATTAAATAACACACATACATTTTGCATTCATTGTATATACACAAACATTTAAATGGAACCCAAACAACAAACATTGCTCAAGGAAATTCACACATTTTAAAGTATTGGAAATTCACACATACAAAACATTATGCACCAAATTTTGATTAGTGCACAACCAAAAACTGTAAATACATAAACATAAAAGCATAATGTAACCACCAATTATTGTTAAATGAAACACACATTTCAAAGCATATATCAACATGTCATACACATTCATTGTAAACACAATCATATAAATGAAACTCGAACAACAAACATTTATATACACATTAAATTTTCATCACTACACAAACAAAAATTGTGAATACACAAACATAATGTAAACACCAAGCATTGTTAAAGAAAACTCGGAAACTCACACACATTTATATACACATTAAATTTTGATCACTACACAAGCAAAAATTGTGAATACACAAGCAAAATGTAAACACCAAACATTGTTAAAGAAAACTCATAAAATCAAACACATTTCAAAGTATACAGTCATGAATACACATCAAATTTTGATCAATACATATGCAAAAATTGCAAATACATAAACATACAAATATATAGTAAACACTAGACATTGCAAAATGACATACACACACAGTTCAAAAGCATATATTAACACATCATACACAATCATTGTAAATACACAAACACATAAATAAAACCCAAACAACCAATATCCACATGCACAATCATGAACACACATCGAACTTTGATCATTACAAACAAAAAAATATTGAAAATTCACACATAAAAACATTACACATCAAATTTTGATCATTACACAAACAACAAATGCAAACATACAAACATAATGTAAACACAAAGCATTGCTAAACAACACATTTTGAAAATAAAAATCAATATGTCATGCACATTCATTCTATGTTATCCTTGTTGGTTTAGTTGGAGGGTCTTTGTTGGTCTTGGTTGGCTATCTTCACACTTTTGTATTGTTGTATCCAGTCTGTGGTCTTTTATGGGGTTTAATGATTGAAGCGTTTGTGTCACCGCGCATTGTACATTTGGGCATTGGGTTGTTTTCACCTCCAAGGGTCACACAGTGATGTTTGACTGAGGAGTCATGAGCGTTATAGCCTGCATGTGTTAGGTATCATTACCAGGCGGAGATAGAACCTTATTCCTCTGTTATGGCCTCTTATGTCACAGGTTTTCATCACTTTGTCCATGAAGTAAGTTGTGGTGTTCTTTGTGTATGTGTCGTTAGTCTCGAAGGTTTTACCATTGAAAGTGTAAATGTGTTGAACCTGCACAAAATAGATCTCGCTAGAAAATATCACACACATTTGCAAAGAGAAATTGAGAAAGAAGAAGCAAGAGAGAAAGAATGGAAGAATTCGCATTAACCATATTCCACACTCAAAGAGTGAATACTTTACAATAGATATAGGATACATGAGTAACTAATGTGCCATAGTGGTGGTCTAGAGTGATCTAGACACACACCAATAGTTATGGGAGTGAACTGCCACGTAGTCTAGTCTCTCAGGCAGTTACGGGAGTGAACTGTCACCTAGTTGAGTTAACTAGTCAACTAGTTTCCAATTAAGTGACTGAATAGAGAGTAGTGAGGAGTTAACTCATGATATCAAGGGTAATGCGCTAGTTTGGTGATGATCCCAAGGAAAGTGCACATTAGTTGGTGATGATCCCAATGTTGCATGGTGACAAAACCAATGCATCATCTAAACTCAACTCAACTAGTCAAACTGAAGTGTCAACTGAAAGAGAATATTCTCCAGGTGGAATATTCTACCCTAAAATATAGGAGACTGGATTATGACTAATAAACAAGGAAAAACCTTAGGAAAAATAAATCCTAGGTGTGTGTGAAGTAACTTCAACACCCCCCTTGAACATCACTATGGTGAAAAGAAAGAATGGGTCCCGACAATGAGGCCATGTTAGGTACCCAAATACAAAAGATACACTGAAATAAATAAGGAAAGAGGGAAAACCTCATGGGAAACACCCCCCTCAAATTACAATGCATGTAAAAAAATAAAATGAGAAGGAACAAAAAGCAGTTGCTAAGCAACCTTGTCCTTCACTCGAAGAAGACCTCGCAACTGTGCAAGTTTGTGCTCATTGAAGATTTTGTTGAAGATGTAGATGTCTGCACAGATCTGATGAAGTATATGAATTATTGATATTTCTACACATATCCATTTTATATTCTTGTAATGAATAAGATCCAAATAAAGTTTGGATGAAATTTTGAAAATCGTACAGCCGTTTCCGGAAAAAAAACGCTGAAATTTTGTTGATTTTGAAACGATCATAACTTCAGTTCCTGAACTCCGTTTCAGACGATTTTTTTTTTGAAATTGGATAATTTCCTGAGATGAATTCAAATATCCAATTTGTTTCTGCAAATTTTTCTCAGAAAATATCAGAATTGAGTCTGATGTGCGTGAATCCCTTTTTGTCTCCTGAGATGCATGCATTGCGCATGGAAAAGTGTTTGCATGTGACTCCTGAGATGCATGCCATATATATTCCACATTGAATTTTAGAAAACAAATCTGAAATGGAGTAGACATCATCTTCAATTAATGGAATACAATTTTTTTTAGATACTTGTGTAGAAGGCTCTTCAAATTGAGATGATTTATCTTCCAGTGGCTTTTCTACATTCTCTATCTTGTCAACATTTTGCATGCATTCTTCCTTATTCCCAAATAAAACCTCCAATCTGCTCCATAAATCATTTGGAGTGAACTCTTGTGAGTCATCATATACTTGATGGAGAATTTCAAGAGAAATAAAATAGAGGATACATCCTATGGCCATATCTTGTCTATTGAGAAAGTCATTTTTCTCATCGACAGAATCAGACTCTACTTCCATTGCCATAGTTATTTGGTACAAGCCTCTGCATCTGAGCATGAGAATTTTTTTTGGCTTCCATTCCAAATAGTTATGAGGCGTGAGAAGTATTGTTGGTGAGTAAAACATAGATTCCATCTTTCTGTGTTCTTCAATCTTTAGTACCTGCAAAACATTTGGTGTAGCTTTTGTTTAACAATCTGTCGGCTCTAATACCATATAAGCTAAAGTCAGAACAATCAGGATTTCATATCACACTACAATCCTCCACTATGATACCATGTAAATGTGTTGAACCTGCACATAATAGTTGGATATAGCTAGAAAATACCACACACATTTGCAAAGAGAAATTGAGAAAGAAGAAGCAAGAGAGAAAGAATGGAAGAATTCTCATTGACCATATTCCACACTCAAAGAGTGAATACTTTATAATAGATATAGGATACATGAGTAACTAATGTGCCATTGTGGTGGTCTAGAGTGATCAGGATACACACAAGTAGTTATGGGAGTGAACTGCAACCTAGTCTAGTCTCTCAGGCAGTTACGGGAGTGAACTGTCACCTAGTTGAGTTAACTAATCAACTAGTCTCCAGTTTGTTAATATTATGGTAGCCGCAGGAGGTATTTACCTCCATGTGTGAACTTGTCGAGAATAGAAGACTCTGGAAAGAAAGATAAAACCCTAATGAGTTGGCTAATAACCCTAGAAGTCTTGTCGGCTCAAGAAGATAATTTATATTAGGTTATTAGCCTCCAAGAGAAGAAGTCGGCTAGAAATAATAATAATATACTGAACAAACACATATCCAGAAGGAGAAGTCGGCCCCAGCAAAACTGGCAGAACCAGTATAAATACAGGGCACCAGTTCTCATTTGACACATCTCAGAATTGCAGAGCAACAACTGGTGCGCATTGCAGTTCCCAGTTTGGTGCGCACGTGTGGAGGAGAGTTGTAGGTGCAGCTGCTGCAACTAGCAGTTTGTGTGTTGGCTTGGACTATCTGATCAGCTATTGTTGGTGCGCTATCCCTGGAGGAAGATGTGATACACCTTGTTTTTCTATCTAGCCTAGGGTTTTCTTTCGGAGTAATTCTCAGTCAAGGTTAAGGTACTCGAAGGGTGGCTTCGGCCTATGGTTGGGTGACAAGGGTATCATCAATGGTAAAATGAGCACACAATCTTCTATATTCTAACAGGTTATGGTCCCACACCTACTTCATTCAGTCTAAACGCTGGAAGGAAACATAGTCGCTAGGATATTGAGCTCGTCGAGGATCTGCCGCTAGGGTTACTAGCAGAAGAAACTCCCAAGACATTGCCGCTAGGGTTACTAGCAGGAGCAGTTGCAGAAACCTTAATCCTCTTGTTGAGGCACCTTAAGTGAATATATTGACCTAATTTTTGGATAGATCAATGCACCCTAGCCTAGTGCATCTCTTGATACTCTCAGCAAGCCAAGACATGAAGTTTGAATTTATGGTCAAATCTAGGGTTTGACCAAGTCAAGCAGCCACGATTAACTCTATGAAGTCTGAGAACAATTTAGATGGAKCCTCTAACTTTAGAGCATGGAAGACAAGGATTGACCTCATCCTTTCCAAGAATAAAGTGCTGGATATTGTGAAAGGAAAGATCGTGAATCCAGAGTTTGAAGATGGAAAAGAGAAGGAACTATAGAACGTTGCAGCTATGGAGAAGTTCAAATATGTTTACATCAATGCCATGAGYATCATAGTGGATTCTATAAAAGACCACTTGATACCCTACATCTCCCATCTTAACTCATCAAATAAGATGTATGATGCCTTAACAAATCTTTTCTCAGTCAGAAACATTGGACAAGTTATGAGTCTGAAGAATGAACTCTGTGACATGAAGATGAATGAGGATGACAACACAACATCATACTTTGTAAGGATCTCCTAGTTAAGAGATCAACTACAAGCTATTGAAGAGATCACTTCAGAGAAGGAATTAGTGAACATAGTACTCAATGGTCTTCCCAAGACATGGGATGCATTTTCTGCAAGCATGAACACAAGGAAGGAGTACCCGACATTTGAAGAACTTTGGACTTGATGTGCTGAAGAAGAATCAAAGATCAATGCAAAAGAGAAACCCCAAAAGAAGTACGATGATCAAGCCTTCACAACAAGATTCAATAACTTCAGGAACAAAAGGAAGTTTGGTTCAAGGAGGAAGCCAAATCAAGAGAAAGACATTTCAGAAGTGCAATGCTTCAACTGTCAAAAGTATGGTCACTACAAAAATCATTGTCCCGAGCTAAAGAAAAGGAAGGAGAAACACGAAGCATTGATTGCCGAAGAAAATAAACCTACAAAGAAGACTAAGCAGGATGGAAGAGACTTCTTATTCTAAAAGGTAAACAACACTCTTCTATTTCTTGTTTGCATTGTCTCTGTACATATCTCGTTTGCATCGTCTCTGTACATATCTTGTATATCTATCTCTTGGAAGATAATGTGTTCCAAGAAGAACTATACCTATGGAAGAACAAACAATATGAAAAGAGATATCATTAGATAATACACATGAAAGAATGAAATACAAATCATGAGGAATTTGTTGCAAGATAAGCCGAATCAATCATGAAGAGACTTGGAAGAAGCAAAAACAGAAATAAGTCAGCAATCGAGAGGAAATTGGAAAATGACTTATGACGTTTTGTAGAAAACAACAAGATGTAAGCATGGACTCTGTTAGACAAGAGAGCCAATTATACATTGCAGAAGACAATAAGGATGTAGATGAAAGCATGAACTCTGTTAGACAAAGAGAGCCAATTATACATTGCATAAGATAATAAGGTTGCAGATGGAAGCACAGACTCTGTTAGATGGAGGGAGCTGATTATATGCACTTATACATGAAGCAAGGATTAGGAGGGAGATAATCCTATGACTCATTGAAGATGATGAAATATATATATCCATGGTAGCAGTCATGAAAGACAGTACGTGTTCAGTTCAACCTCAGAAGAAGACTTCTTTGAAGAGAACCCTTAAAGTATTCCTGGTTGTCCATCCAGATCTGTGATCCTATGATGAAAGGAAGAAATGTAATCTCTAAGGCATGGAATCTATAAGAAACTCCATAGACCCGAGAACTAAAGAAACACATGAAGATTCCAAGAAAGAAAGAGAAGCCAGAACAACCAGTCATTGTATCAAGAATCATAAGACTGTCAGCCTGATATAAACTCAATAAAAGAAATAAAGAAGAGGAACTGAAAGTTGTGATGAAGAACAATGTATGGAAGACTTATGAGTGATAGTATTGCAAAGATCTAGAACTAGAGGTTCTCCCATATGGAGGGAGAAGACTATGATGATTACTTGTTCCAGTACACCAGACATATCACTACATGAGTCATTATATCATCCGCAACATCCATGAGTTGGAGTTCCACATCAGATGAATGCAAAGAATGTTTTCTGGAGAAATTGAATAAAGAATGTATGAAGAGCAATCTCAAGACTCTGAGGCATACCAGAAAGAGACTCTTATATGCAGATAAAAGAAGATAACTTGGTGGAGAACCTCCATTGCACAACAAAAGCATGGTGAAGATTTCCTATAACATCAAGATGACTGTTCAGTAGATCAGATCTCATGATGACAGAAGCAGTGCCACATAGATGTGTTCCAGTTTTCCAACTATGATATACTCTATTGTTCAGATCTACATGAATCCTTCACAATGTTCTAGACTAAAGTACATTTGAAATCAAGCATTACATTATCCATGATGAAGTACCAAAAAGGAGAAAATGGTTCTCCAATACATATCTCCACAGATGAGTAGATAAGCATATCTCCAATGGTAAATCTTCTAGGGTTTGCTTCCAGAGTAATTCTTATTCAAGGTTAAGGTGCTCGGAGGGTGGCTTCGACCTATGGTTGGGTGACGAGGGTATCGTCAATGGTAAAACAAGCACACAATATTCTATATTCTAACACAGTTAACTGACTGAACAGAGAGTAGTGAGGAGTTAACTCAGGATATCAAGGGTAATGCGCTAGTCTGGTGATGATCCCAAGGAAAGTGTGCATTAGCTGGTGATGATCCAAATGTTGCATGGTGAAAAAACCAATGCAACATCTAAACTCAACTCAACTAGCCAAACTGAAGTGTCAACTGAAAGAGAATATTCTCTAGGTGGAATATTCTCCCTTAAAATATAGGAGACTGGATAATGACTAATTATGACTAATAAACAAGGAAAAACCTTAGGAAAAATAAATACTAGATGTGTGTGAAGTAACTTCAACAGAAAGGAGCCGACTCTAGTGCTGGCTCAGAAGCAAACCCTTAACTCCTCCAGTCCGAGGGTTATTGTCGATTGAATGTATTGTCGATTAATTTGAATATAGACTCGCCCAATTGGTCATATGACAGTCCTGTTGGTTTGACATCTAGTTACTGCCTCTATTATAACAATGGTAAACCCTACATTGTTATTTTCACAACTCAAATTACACAGTCACTCTCCTTATGTTTAATAACTCAGTATTGTTTAATGGAGAGGTTCGTTGCCCTGATTTGAATTGATGCGTGGGTATGCGTGATTGCCACAACTTTTTAGGTCGATTGATTTTTATGGCAGTGGTGAATTGGTTGGTTGATACATAGTCACTGGTATTTTTTCACTAAGGATTATTTGGATGTTTAGCTGGCATTGGTGACAATTGCTTGATGTTGCTCACACATACCGCGTTGTGTGTGTGGCGTTTATACACAATGAAATAATGGTCATTGTAACTATTAGTTTATTTTGGGGCCTAATGGTTATTGCAACCAAGATGACTGTATGAACTACATCCACAACATGCTTATGATTGTCTGATTGTATAAGCCGAGTTTTACATAACATAGTTGATTACAGTTTGACTGATAGCTCGACACTATGGGTTGAGTTATTACTATGATTGTGTGTTTGGTTTTATAAAATGGAGATGTTGCATCGTGGTGTTTTGGTAGCTGTGCACTGTGTATAATATGGATAGCTTGGGTTTCACACTAAGGGGTACCAACAACGTTTTAAGCATGTTTTTTTTGTTGCAGTCCGATCATTTGTTGAGACATGCATGTTGTTGATACCTCGTCATGTTGGATGGATGACCAGACTTTTATAGTCACATGGAATTGGGCTTATACAGTGACATAATTACACTTGCATGATAGAATTATTATGTGCATAGCTTATGTTGGAAGGGTGACTGTTGTCTATCTGTTTAAATGTCAATTCAGATTTTGCAATTCAATATGGATTATTGGATTTACTGCCTCCATATATGTTTAATGAATATCATTTCATCCTAAATGACAGGCCCAATGGAAGTGATAGCGTGACTTCATTGTTATTTTTGGAAACATGACTTCGAGTATATTTGTTGATTGAAGTAACGTGTGGGCATTGGTTGATTTTGATGGTTAACAGAGTGGGAATGGTTACTATTTGAAAGTTGTTATAACATGCAAAGTATATAAATGAAAGGAACACAATTCCTTTACAGATTGTGTGGAATGCATACTGTCTTGAGATGGTACTGTGTTGGACATTTGATTATGAACAATGAACTAATTAAATACACAGTAATTGTTATTTGGTCACAATGATCATTGGTTAGTGCATCTCCTTTCAGATAATGTTTTATGGATCACTTGATTACTTTTATGAACAATAATCACTCTTTTTCCCTTCCATTATTTCATTTTCCACTAATTACAAATCTCTTCACCTTCCCATATTCATTTTTCATTCCATGTTCTAAGATTGATTATAGTCAAGAGAATTTCGGTGTTAAAGCAATTGAAAGTGGCGGTGTCTTGTTTGGATTACAATGATGTTTTATTGGATTTCTTCACAGTTGATTGTTGTTATCATTGAGCATTAACCATGTTCTTTTCCCCCTCATTATATCATGTTTATCTCAATACAAACCCCTCACATATCCCAGAGAACCCTTTTTCACCCCCTACTCATTGATAAACAATAAAACAATTTGTATGGATTGGATTGCATGAGTCTGATATATTGCTGAGCCAAAATCCATTTCATATTTTAAAAGAGTTGTCATGTATGGTTAATTAAAAGATCATTTTCTAATCAATCACGCATGCATGGATGAGCTATTCGAATAAAATGATAAGAACATAGGCATGTTATGCCTCTGTCAAAGAGAATGCTGCCACTGTCCCTTCCACATCTTCAAATAATTCTGGTAAATCCGTGTCCTTCCACTTGCATTGGAAGGGCGATTGTTCTCATATGATCAACAAAGGAAAGATGGCCTCACAAAATGGAAAATATGGCTTTTGAGTTTTATTTTATCTATCGTTGGTGGTAGTTGACTTCAGGAATGTTTGGATAATATGTTTTATTGTGGATACATGAGTAATGTTTTTTGAAAATAATTCAAAATATCATGAGCTAAATTAATGAATGTGAATATATGGATTTGATTCACAAGGAGGTGTGATTTTCTTAACTAATAGTTATGTTATGATTATCATAAGATGATGGGAGTCACAAGGGGTCCCACCTACTGGTTATTATTTAATTATAACCCTTATTATGATTAGTACTTTTCTCCCTAACTAAAAGTTGGTTGAATATTTTAATTAACTTAACTAATGAGTTGGTTCAACTACTTCAACCAATTCTAATTTGTTAAAAGCAAAAGGAAAGGGAGGAACAAAGGGAGGATAGAAGCAGAAGCATACTAAGGTTTTCTCTTTGAGTTTATGTTGAGATAATTCAGTTTTCATTTATTCATTATTCATCACAAGCCTAATTCTCTTTTATGATAGCAGGATCTTATTGTAGACAACAATATTCATGATTGAATCACATCATTCAGACACTTGTTTTTCAGAGGTGTTGATCTATTTTTGATAGTCTGTGTAGACTTGTCTGTTTGTGAATTAATTTTCATGACCGACAAAGGATATTGTGCAGAGTTGAGTGGGAAACAATCTGTGGCAAGCTGATCCAACTTTTAGAGTTTAGTTTTGGTTTTCTGTTAGAGGTTCTTTTGTATGTTCCATCGGGGATGTCTAAGTTTGACTTTGGTCCAAAATTTCTGCATAAGATTTTGTAAGGAAAATGACTCTTCCGTGAATCTGAATGAAATAAAGGATTTCTTTATGTCTCATATGTCTTGATTATCATCTTGGTGACTTTATTTCTATATTTACATTTATTTCAACAACTGATATGTTCAGAAAATTAAATAAAAAGTAAATTTCCAGCAAGCTATTTATTGAAAAAAGACTAGCCTAAGCACTCGTAATTAATACTTGTGAGTTAGGATGTTCTTTTTGTTGGCTATAAACCTAGGGTGACATTCCCATCTATTTTTCTTTAGCCAAGAAAAATCTGAAAATGCTTGAGTAAGATTATTTCATATCTTTTCCTCAACATTTATTTGGTGACCGTACTGGGGACATCTTTGATATCTCTCCGATTACTTTTATACTTGATTTTCATCTATACATCTTTCTTTTTTTGATATTGATTCTTTGACTGTTTTGCTATTGATGACTATTCCTATTGCGAGGTAGCCCAATCTTGAGCCCGATCTCCAAGACTAGACCAACATTTCTTTGAATCTATTTAATACCATCTTAGACACTGCCAACTCCCGTGTTGAGATTAACCATTCTTGGGCAGAAATTGAACGAGATATTAGTGCTCAATAACAATTGGAAGCTAGACGTAGACAACCTAGAAATCAACAGTAGCCTTCCTTTTCTTCAGTTTTGGCCTTTCGTCATGTCCTTATATTCTCGTGCTTCTAGAAGAAGAAGAGGCTTGTCACCTTAAATCAATCCTATTGCTGAAATAGGAAGGAGAAACATTGTGTTATCTGCCCAAAAAAGTTCTCTAAGGATAACTTTATTCGATTCATCCAATTCGTCTTTCTTCCCCTCACCTATTATCCATAGGATGGAATCTAGTGGAGGCTCTGGTGGAATTGGAAGTGCTCCATCTTCTCAATATTCATCGTCATCAGTGATTGGTAGCTTATATAGCCACCATATCCCTGTCCAATCCACTACAAACCCCACCAAAGTCATCAAAAAGTATGAGCTTTTCCAGTTCGAAGAAGACACCACAACTACACCGTGGCATGTGTCCTCTCCTCTTAACCTAGCATCTGCTACTCATCCACTTCCGAAGTTTAAAGAGCACTTGCCTAATTTTTCAGGAAATAACACTGTCAGTACAAATGAACACCTGGTGGCATTTTTTAATGCTTGTCATAACCTAGGGGCCAACAACAACGACACCTGCATACACTTGTTCGTCAATTCCTTGGAAGGGAACGTTGTGGCAGACTACTTTGACCTTCCTCCTAATATTCTATCTACTTGGGAGGAATTAATATATTGGTTCCGATCCACTTATGGGCAATCCAAAATCCCCACTGAGAAGTTAAGGGAATACAATAATGTCACCTATAAGGATGGTGAGACCATTAAGTATTTCAACTTGCATTTCACCAAATTATACAATCAAATCCCAGAACTTATCCGCCCTTAGAACCAAGCCACTTTCATGCATTATTACAATGCATTTCCTTTCCCTTATCGTCATAGGCTTGAGGAAAAGGCCATTGATAATCTCGGTTCTGCTCTACATACTTGCTCGAAGTATGAAGATCATCTTGAAAGAACTGGTCTTCCCCAGGGAGAATTAGTTAGATAGACAGACATGTCCTCTCTCTTACAGCTAGTACAAGATGTGAAAAATTGCATGATAGCATATGAGCGGAAGGGTACTGTCTCCCCTCTCACCCCTGGAGCTTCATCCTCTTCTACACCCCCCTTTAGAAATCTGGTTGAAAGCATTTTTTAGCCTAAAGCTATCCTGCCTCAGAGTTGGTGTAACTTTTGCGAGGAACATCATGAAGAAACCACATGCGAGGTAAAGAAGAGTGCCATAGATAAGATATTTAGTAAAAGACAAAAAACTACTATCACTGTCCTAGATTTTGCAGAGCCAGAGGATGTCATGGTCATCAACACTAGGAACAAGGCCTCTACTCCCAAGGAAAAATTTGATCCTCCCCGCAGTTCTTCTAGCCCGAGCTCATCCTCAACTGCTGCTATGCTCTAGATTACTAAGGTTCCTAAGAGTCAAGGAATCACTCCCCCTCTCCCCTCTTCCAAATACAATATATTGAATCAATTGGTCAACATCAAAGAAGATGCAACCTTCCTAGACATGGTTTTCACCCCTGAACAACATATGCATATGAAACAATTCATGGAAGGAAAATCTTCCTTTGTAGCCAACCTTTCCAAAGAGGTAAGTGAAGAGGATTCTTCTATAAATAAAATAGGTGTACATAACTTTAGATACCTTGTAAAAAATCCCCCTTTTTATATTTCTGTAAAGATCATGGATAAAATTGCCCATTGTTGCCTCATTGATGGTGGTTCGGGCCCAAGTGTGATGTCAAAGATTATTATGGAAGAGTTAGGCTTGTCTTGTATAGATGAAAATGCCAGAAGCATTCTCTCTTATAATAGTCTACAACAAAATACCATAGGTGAGATTAAAGATGTGACCTTAGTTTTGTGCCCTCATCCTGAAAAAAGGACAACCCTCAATATTTAGGTAATCGATATGCCAGTAAGAAATTACTCAATCATCTTAGGAAGATATTGACAAGCCTCAATGGGTGGATACCTCTCACTCGACGGAACACATTTATCTGTTCCTCGAAACAAAAAAAACATTATAGTCCTTAGAGAAGGAAGGATATAACCCTACATAGAGAGGGCCCCACAACCTAACGTAAACTATATTGAAGAGGACTTAGGAGTGTATTCCATCTTTGTCGAGGAAGATAACATTCCCATGGAACAAATTGATTTAGATGATGGCATGTGGCACATGCACTTTGATGGTTCATGCTCAAACAAAGGTAATGAAGCTGGCATTATCTTGATTTCTCATGTAGGAAAAATCCATAACTTTTCTTACCGGTTGGAGTTTGCTTGCACTAACAATGTCACTGAATTCGAAGCCTTGTTATAGGCATTGAAAACGCTTATAATCTTGGTTGTGGTCACCTTTCATTTTTTGGGGATTCCAAGCTTATTGTGAATCCTGTGCGTAAAATTTACTCTCCTAGCAACGAGTTGATGAAACCATAAACCCAAATTGTTTGGGCACTTATCTCAAACCTTTTATCTTTCAACATCACCCATGTTAAAAGGGAGTTAAACTCAATGGCTGATCGGTTAACAGTTTTTGTAGCCTCCCCTAATCGACAACTTCTGCCACACAGACCTAACTGTACATTTCAATCCCTATATCATCCGCATATTCCCGACAATATATAATATTGGTAGGTCTTCCCTAATAATGAGAGCATTTGTGCTTTTATTCAAAATGAACCTTTTAAGCCTAAGGGAATTATATCCATAGAATATAACAAGATTACTAAAGGATTGACTCCTCTAGAGAGTTCATTTTCTTCGAGTGATGTAGGCAACAAGGAGAAACAAAAAGAAGAAGAATCGAAAAGGAAGGTGGGTGAAACCATCTCCTTGAACATTGGGACACCTGAGACTCCAAAGAACGTCAAAATAGGTGCCAAATGTTCGGATGAATAGGAGGAGAAGTTTGCCAACTTGCTTGGTGAATTTCAAGATGTTTTTGCTTGGTCTTATGAGGATCTTCGTGGTTTTGATCCTGGCCTTATACAACATGCCATCCCCATTCAGGAAGGCGTAAAACCAGTTAGGAAAAAACAAAGACCTATCAACCTTGCACTAGAAGCAACTATTTGAAAGGAGTTGGAAAAATGTTTGAAGGTTGGAATCATCTTTCCAGTCAAATATTCTAAATGGGTCACAAATCTAGTCCGCGTTCGAAAAACAACTGGTCATATCATATTGTGCGTTGATTTTCGCGCATTAAATCGAGCTAGTATAAAAGATCACTTCCCTCTCCCTAACATGGAAATTATTTTGTAGGAAGTTGCAGGGTCACAAATGATGTCCTTACTTGACGGGTTTTCCGGTTACAATCAAATCAAGGTAAAAAGGGCATATAAATATAAAACCACCTTTATTACTCGTTGGGGTAACTTTGCTTATGAATGTATGCCTTTTGGTTTATCTAATGCAGGTGCCACCTTTAAAAGAGCTATGCAATTATCTTTTGATGATTTGATCGGTAAGATCATTCAGATCTACCTTGATGACTTAACAATTTACTCTAAAATCCGATCAGATCATTTTGGTCATCTGAGAAAAGTTCTCATGCGATGTAGGAAATTTGGAATTTCTCTAAATCCTTCCAAGTCCATTTTTGGTGTTACCGAGGGCAAGCTCCTTGGAAACATCATCTCCGATTCAGGAATAGGCATAGATCCTGAAATGATTGCTGCTATCCTTAATATTCTTGCTCCCACTTCCAAGAAAGAAGTTCAAGCCTTTATGAAGGTTATTAACTTCGTCCGTAGGTTTGTTCCAGATTTTGCGGTGATGGTCAAGCCAATTCATAATCTACTTAAGCAAGATCATTCTTTTTCTTGGACAGATGATGTCAAAAATTCTTTTGAAGGGATTAAGAAAGAAATCAGTTCCGCATTGGTTTTGGCGAAGCCAAATTTTGAGAAGGAATTCATGATATATACTGATGCCATTGAGGAGGTAGTTTTTGTTGTCCTTATGAAAAATGATGACCAAGGAAATGAAAAACTTGTGGCTTACATGAGTCAAAGTTTGTTTGATGATGAATTTAAATACTCTTTTATTGAGAAACATTATTTTTCTCTTGTTAAGGCCGTTGAAAAATCTCACCACTACATCTTAGGTAAGAATACATTGGTAAAAGTCCTTGTACCTGCTGTCAAATTTTTTCTCTCAAAGACTTATCTTTCAGGAAAGCTTGCACATTGGCTTGCCAAGATCTAGGAGCATGATTTAAATATCATGACTTCTACCACTATTAAGGGACGTGACCTAGCCCTTCAGTTGGCTTAGCATGCTGAGAATGGTGAATAAATTGATGAAGAAGATAGTTCCCTTTCAACTCTCTTTTACATTGACGATTAGATCCTCCCTGTGTCTGAGAATCCTTGGTACATGAATTTGGTTTATTATTTACAGAACCAAATATGTCCAGAAAACTTAGACACTCATCAAAGGAGAAGAATTTGTCTTGAATCTGCAAGATATGTCATTATAGGAGACTTCTTATTTTGAAGATCAGTTGATGGTGTGCTGCTTTGCTGTGTGAATAATGAAGATGCACAAAAATTGTTACAAGAAGCTCACGGTTCTTCAAGTTCTGTCTTTCATGTAGGAGGTCATTTTTCTGTAAAAACCACTGCTTTCAAAATTATTAGAAAAGGATACTATTGGTCTTCAATCTTTCGTGACTCTTATGTTTTTTTGAGGTATTGTGACAAGTGCCAAAAATTTGCTAGGAAATAACACCTTTCAACCATGCTATTACAACCTATCCTACCAGACTTTCCTTTTTCAAAGTGGGGATTGAATTTTATTGGTCCTATTAGTCCCCCTTCTTCAGCCAGACAATTTTTTATTTTGACATCCACAGACTATTTTACAAAATGGGCTAAAGTTGTCCCACTTAAGCATTCCATAGATGAACATGTAATTTCTTTTCTTGAAAATAATATTTTTTCCAGATTTGGTCTTCTGTTATAAATGATTACAAACAATGGCTCCACTTTCATTTATGCCAAGCTTAATCAATTTTTGGCCAAGTTGGGGGTTAAACACTTCACCTCATCAGCTTATTACCCCCAAGGAAACGGGCAGGCCGAATCTACCAACAAAAATCTAGTAAGAATCGTCAAAAGGCTTATCAAAGATAAGCCTCATCAATGGCATACTCTCCTCACCTATGCCCTTTGGGCAGATCGAACTATTGCCAAGGTAAGCACTAGTTGTACTCCTTTTCAACTAGTTTATGGTCCAGAAGCCCTCTTGCCAATAGAGTTGGAACTTTCTTCCTTAAGGTTGATGATATAGATCGAAGAGTTAAATTCTTCAGATGTTTTGCAAATGATAAATGCACTACTAGCTTTGGAAGAACAAAGGATGTTTGCCTTGGATAATATTAAAAGGAGACAACAAACTGTTAAAAAGTATTTCAACAAGAGTATCAAGACTATCAAGTTCAAGGTAAATGAAAAAGTCTTGCTATGGGATTCAACTCACGCTGATAGGGGAAGACATTCAAAATTTCATAAATTATGGCTGGGTCCTTTCAAGATCGCTTTTGTCTTAGGTACCAATTCTTACATCCTAAAAGACTTATAAGAGAGATTGTTTTCCTACAACACTAATGGTTCTCACTTAAAGCATTACGTGGAACCAACTTGAAAAGCTCTAACACTGTCTATGTTTTCTGTATTTTAGTAATATAGCTTTGTTTTCAGTTTCGCTATTTTTTTCCTTTCGTGCTTACAACAATTGATTTTCGTTTTCTGTTTTAAACATTTCCTATTGTTTTTACTTTTCTGCCCCTTTATGTATGCTATTTTAATTTTCTGCAATTTTATTCTGCTGGATTTCACTTTTTGTCTTTTTTTTTTAGGTTTAATCGGAAATGAGATGTTGGATCGATTATGCCACAGTGACACTCCTGCAAGATATCGATAGTCAATAACAATCAAGATTACATGGATGTTATGATGTTTTCCCTGAGGACACACTTAGATTTGCTATCTACTTTCACTGCTGTCTTATAAAGAGATTGGTTATCTCCCGCTTCTTCTTTCCATTTCTTAATCCATTTGAAAATAAAAGAGCAGAGCATTTAATTTTTCTCCTTGAGTTAAGAGCCAATTATGGTTGAATGATTATGCATACAGGGATAACCCCTCTCATACTTAACATTTTTCATGAGTTATTCCCAAATTCCTAGTCATTTTTCCATTAAATCCGCTCACTTCCCCCTATTGCATAATTATTCTAGTTACATCTTCTAAAATTACTATTCTTGGTTTGAAAAATCATGAGTTTTGATTTTTAAATCGGTTGAAAACAAATTTCCCTGTGGAGTCGCCAGTTTGTTGATGATTAAATTCACAACGAAGTTTTTCCCGCAAAGTTTTGCCAAAAGCCTATTAATATAAAAGCTAAATAATAATAGTAGGTGGGACCCCCTTGTAGATTGAAGGTCAAGTTTGGTGCTTATTTGATGTTATGTTACTGTTCGACACTACTTTCATGGTTGACGATATCTTGTTTTATTGTATAACGGATCAAGCATATTAGACATGGTTCCCTTGTTGTTCCAAGCTCAAGTTTTATATCGAAGTTTTTCATGGTTATCATTGATGTCTGTTCTTGGATCTATTACTTGTGACACCTGCAACAGACATATGTTAGTAACAACAAATGAAAGGAAATTAAAAGAAGAAACTATCCTATGCTAACATGCTATACTATATGCATTAAAAAGATTGTGGCAAATCCTAGCTAACATATGATAGCCATACAATTTATCAAGGTTGTATAGAACATAGTTGACATGCATTTCTGTATAGTGGAGATGGTAATATGTGATGTGGGTGGTGTTCTTGGAAATTAAAGGTTGTTGGTCTCGATGCATGGTTAAAAGCAGATGATTTGTTTGATTAGTAGCTGGTGCGTACTAAGAATTGAATGAACTTGAAGTGTGGAGGTGATGTGCATTTACTGCACATCACCTTTACTCCTGCTGTTGGACACCACCCTAGTCGGGTTATTGTTCAAACATTGCTGCTGTGGTTATGCTCTGATTTCTTAGCAGGGATAAATCGCTCGACCAACTCGCGTTTTAAGGCGTTAAATTACATTTATGTATTTTTTTTACCCTTCACGAGTCTGCTCTGGTTATGAAATGGATGTTGGCTCAGGTGTATTGGTTTGTGCCTTCCTTAAGTATTGCAACTGTATACAATTGTGATTGTGAAATGAAACGTTGATGATTTTCTCTGCAATGATGTTGAAGTCATAGTGTTATTGGTTATCATGGGCATTAGCATTCACAAGAGATCTTTGTTATCCTTGCTGGTTTAGTTGGAGGGTATTTTTTGGTGTTGGTTGGCTATCTTCACGCTTTTGTATTGTTGCATCTAGTATGTGGGATTTTATGGGGTTTAATGATTGAAGCATTTTTGTCACCGCGCATTGTACATTTGGGCATTGGGTTGTTTTCACCACCAAGGGTGACGCAGTGAGTTATGTTGTTCCTTCTCAGCCCTGTCTTCACCTTAACATTGTGGTTGTTTGACTGAGGAGTCACGAGGGTTATACCCTGCGTGTGTTAGGTATCATTACCAGGCTGAGGTAGAAACTTATTCCTTTGTTATGGCCTCTCCTGTCACAGGTTTTCATAATTTTTTCCATGAAGTAAGTTGTGGTGTTCTTTGTGTATGTGTCGTTAGTCTCAGAGGTTTTAAAATTCAAAGGAGCCGACTCTAGTGCTGGCTCAGAAGAAAACCCTTAAATCCTCGAGTCTGAGGGTTTTATAGAGAAGACTGTTGGACTTGTCAAGTTTACTATGGGTTATTGTGGATTAAATGTATTGTCGATTAATTTAAATACAGACTCACCCAGTTGGTCATATGATAGTCCTGTTGGTTTGGCATCTAGTTACTGCCTCTTTTATAACAATGGAAAACCATGCATTGTTATTTGCACAACCCAAATTACATAGTCTCTCTCCATATGTTTAATAACTCAATATTGTTTAATGGAGAGGGTCGCTTCCCTGATTCGAATTGATGCGTGGGTATGCATGGTTGCCACAACTTGTTAGGTCGATTTATTTTTACGGTAGTGGTGAATTGGTTGGTTGATACATAGTCACTAGTATTTTTTCACTAAGGATTGTTTGGATGTTTAGCTGGAATTGGTGGCAATTGCTTGATGTTGCTCATGCATACCACGTTGTGTGTGTGGTGTTTCTACACAATGAAATAATGGTCATTGTAATTGTTAGTTTCGTTTGGGGCCTAATGGTTATTGCAACTAGGATGACTGTATGAACTACATCCACTGCATGTATGATTGTCTGATTGTATAAGTCGAGTTGTACACAACATAGTTGATTACAGTTTGACTAAATTGAAGCAATATTGTATTAGATTGATGGCTCAGCATGATGGGTTGAGTTATTACTGTGACTGTGTGTTTGGTTTTATAAAATGGAGATGTTGCATCGTGGTGTTTTGGTAGCTGCTGATGCAGGAGCATTGCGAGTAACAAGCAAGCGCAGAGGTGGAAGACAGCTGGGACAAGCGCCAGCGCATTCCAACACATTGTAAAAGTGTTTTGAGATGTTTTGAAATAAATGTGTAGATGTTAATGAAATAATTAAGAGGGGGAACGCTTGTAGATTGTAAACAAATCATGAGCGATTCACTCACATCTGTAGTAGGTAGAGACATTAATGCTAGTTAATATAGGTAGGTAGCTTTAAATTCTTAGATTTGACAATTTAGAGAGTAGGAGGGAAACGAGATATAGACACCCTCATTGTATAGTTGTGATAGATGAGAAGAATAACATTCAGATATTATGAGAGAGAGAAGAGAGTTGTATTTGAAAACACCTATGTACAGAAGTTCTGAATTAATACATGAAGCTTTGATTCAGACTTATGGTGTTGTGATATTCTCTATGTATGCATGTTGAATGCTATGCTCATAACTATTTTACTCTTTCTGTTATGCATTTTCTGTTACGCTATGTATGAATGATTTATTGTTGAATGTTTGAAATCTGAGAGAGAGAGAGAGTAAGGAATGAGTTTCAATTTTTTCTCAACCTGAGTGAGTAAAATTCCTTCAAGGAGTGCAGTGGAGTTTGTCTGCAAGGAGTGCGTTGACAAGGGTTCAGAGTTTTTATCTCTGAAAACTCAGGAGGGATAACATTGTTCTCATTCTCGTGGAAGTGAAAGTTAAAAACAAGAGCCATGCAAGGTGTGCACAAGCCGAGTAGAGTCTTAGATCTTACAACCTGAGGGAATAGTTGAAAAGTTGTTGTCGCAGGGAGTGCACAGAGTCGAAGAGGTTCAAATACTAGAATGTATTTGAAGAAGTGCGTGCAGGAGTTATCCCCAGAGTACTTGAGGATTTTCAAGCAAGCTCAGGAGGGATAGAGTCTTCGAAGTTGTCAAAGAAAGGATCAAGAGGGCTAGTGCCTTGAAGTGTTGGAAGGAGGCGTAGCAAAGTTTTTTTGCAGGTGGACAAGTTTCGTGAAGGAATACCTTGTTCATTTCGTAGGAGTTGTCAAAGAGGAATTGGATGGTCGAAATTCTCTGTGGAGAATTTGCAAAGTTCCAAGATTCGCCAGATCTTGCAGAGGAGCAGGGAAGTTACAACAATTATTCCTCAAGTGCAAGCTAGGAGAAATTGGACTGTAGGATCCGAGTCAACAAGGGTCGTTGGATCACTCGTAAATTTTCACTTAGGGGATTCACGATTTGAAGGACCGAAAACCTTGCATCAAGAATCACGAAATCACAAAGTGCGAAGTCCTGACAGGGCGAGAAGTTTTATTGTGGGACCCTCATTTATAACGTGTTATAATTCGACACCTCGGTAGTTCGGAGGATAGGAGGTCGATACTTTTGTTCTGAAAGCCCTGAAGTCGTGAGTTGTGATAAGGAGTATCAAGGAGTTTGGGATCTCGACACTTCGGGTGCTGGGATACAAAGGAGACAACATTTTGGGAAGCGAAGTTGCAAAGTGCTGAAGCTGGGCATGAGAGACACATGGCAGAACCAGAAGGTGGGCCCGGTTGATAGACAGGTGGACATGTGTCGCCTAGTGAAAGGAGTCAACACCCCGTTGACCTCTCACGTCTCTGGGATTCGTGAGATAAGGGAATGAGAGTTTAACCCTTTGACTTGTCAAGTGGCAAGTTGTGACAAGCGCCATCTAGATTAGGCCTTGGTCATAGTGTTGTGGTCGCAGGGAGAAGGTGGAGTTCGCACCTAGTGTTGTTCGCACAGGGAAGATTTCGAAAGGACCTATGGATTGATAGGAAGGAGATTCCAGTAAGGAATTGAAATATCCAATCCGGTTCAAAGGAGATAAAGAATGATCCTGTGAGTGGACGTCGACCCGAGGGCCGATAGAGTGTCTGCATCATTTCTAGTATCAGAGCCTAGGAGAATTTTCTTTGCTTTCTGTAGCAGGGAAAGGAGAAATTTTAAAACCATGCTGTCGAGAAGAAGAGATAGGAAAACACCCAATCCGCCAGAGGAGAGGGAAATGCCAAGAGAAAGGGGTAGGTAGGTTCCAAATCCAGCCATGGAAAGAGAGATGCATAACATACGCGCCAAAATCGTGGACATGGAAATAAATCAGAGGCGCACAACCAGTGTTGGAGATGTTAGTGAATATGAAAGTGAAGATGAAGTTGGACATGAAGGAGAAGAATTTGCAGCAAATGAACGTCTGATTAGGGCTGTTGTAAGAATTAGTGCTAGGGAAAAAATGGACATTCCAGTATATGAGGGAAACCTGGATGTTGAAGAGCTTCTAGATTGGATTAGAGCTCTGGACACGTATTTTGACTATGAAGATGTCGAGGAAGACAAGAAGGTCAAAAATGTTGTCACAAGATTGAAAGGACATGCAACATTGTGGTGGGATGAACTACAAGCTGATAGACGCTTCAAAGGCAAGTAGAAAATCAGGAGTTGGAATAGAATGATCGCGAAGATGAAGGCGAAATTCATTCCCAAAGATTATCAAATTACTCTGTTTCGGAGGATGCAGAATTTGAGATAGAAGTTGATGTCAATGAAGGAGTACATTGAAGAGTTCTACAAGCTAAACATCAGGGCAGGTCATCGTGAAAGTGATGATGAAAAAGTTTCCAGGTATATGAATGGTATGAGATATGACATTTAGGACGAGATGAGCATGATGATCATACAGACTGTAGAAGATGCTTATCAGATGGCTCTGAAGGCTGAAGAGAAGCTGAGCCAAAAACAAAGCCAAAGAGGACGAGGCAGAAGTCATCCCAGAGGCAAAACAATTGTCCAAGATAGGAATCAGAAGCCTAAGGAAGAATAGAAGAAACCTCAACCTCAAACTGAGAGAGGTGGAATCTCACAGAGAGGGCAGTATGCCGAACAGAGAGGATAGTATGCTGATAACAACACTTTTCTTCGCGTTAGAGGAAGAGGAAGAGGAAGAGGTAGAGTAATAAAATGCTTCACGTGTGTAAAGAATGGACATAAGTCTTATGAATGTCCGGATAAGAAGAAATAAGGTGGTGAGACTCACATTGCCGAAGCACAGAGATAGAATGTTGAGGCAGAAGATGCTGAAGGTGGGAGAACACTGGTGATGAGGAAGGTTCTCTTAACACCAGAAAAGGAGGCGGAGAATCCAGTGCAAAGGAACAGTCTTTTTCAGACTGCTTGCAAGACCAAAGACAAGGTATGCAAGGTCATCGTGGACAGTGGTAGCACAGACAATATCGTTTCTGCATAGATGGTAGAAAAGCTGGAGCTGGAGACTATTGAACATCCAAGTCCATATAGAGTTTCATGGCTAAAAAAAGGACATCAGGTAAATGTCACTAAACAATGTTTAGTTGAATTTAAAATAGGAGGATATAATGATAAGATATTGTGTGATGTCATTCCCATGGATGTTTGTCATCTATTGTTGGGTAGACCGTGGAAATATGACAAGAATGTGGTTCATGATGGGAGGAAGAACACATACACCCTAGAAAAGAATGGGAGAACTCACATGTTGTTGCCGATTAAGGACAAAGAGGTGAAACCAGAGGTAAGAAACACTGTACTTCTCATGAGTGGGAAGGAACTTCTTAAGGAGGTTAAGAAGAAGGAAGATCCACAATTCATTGTGGTCAGGAAACCTAGAATTGTTTTAACCAACAAAAGAGTGGATGATTTACCAGAGGAAATCCAGAAGTTACTGGAGGAATTTGATGATATAGTCGTGGACGAACTACCTCATTCGTTGCCATCGATCAGAAGTATATGTCATCACATTGATCTCTTACTGGGAGCTAGTTTACCAAACAAAGCATCATACAGATTGACGCCGCAGGAGAATGAAGAGGTCAAAAGACAGGTCCATGATTTAATGGACAAGGGGTTAGTTAGAGAAAGCTTGAGTCCATGTGTTGTTCTGACAGTGCTTAGCCCCAAAAAAGATGGAGGTTGGAGGATGTGTACAGAATCAAGAGTGATCAACAAGATTACCATCAGGTATAGATTTCCATTGCCAAGAATGGATGATTTGATGGATTGCTTGAGTGGAGCGATTTTTTTTTTAAAAGATTGATTTGAAGAGTGGATATCATCAAATTCGTATGAGATAAGGTGATGAATGGAAGACAACATTCAAGACCAATGAAGGGTTGTATAAATGGCTTGTTATGTCGTTTGGCTTAACAAATGCGCCAAGCCCTTTCATGAGATTGATGAATGAAGTCCTGAAGGATTTCATCGGAAAATTTGTCATTGTGTATCTTGATGACATACTGATTTTCAGTAGAACAGAGGCAGAGCATCTGAAACATTTGGCTACAGTGATGAAGAGGCTACAACAAGAGAAGTTGTTGATAAATATGAAGAAATCCTCATTCATGAAGATAGAGCTCATTTATTTAGGGTTAGTTATTTCTGCAGACAAGTTGAGGATGGATCCAGATAAAGTGGAGGTGATTAAGAATTGGCCATCACCGAAGAGTATATTTGAGGTTCGAAGCTTTCACGGATTGGCTAGTTTATACAAGAAGTTCATTAGGAATTTCAATGGAATTAGTGCACTGATGATGGACACAGTGAGGAAGAGACACAAGTCTTTTCACTGGATAGAAGAAGATGAGAAAAGCTTCAATTTGTTGAAAAGGAAAATCACGGAACAACCAATTTTGGTGTTGCCTGATTTCAAGAAGACATTTCAGGTAAAATGTGATGCAAGTGGATTTGCAATAGGGGCAGTCTTGAGCCAAGAAGATAGACCAATAACATATTTCAGCAAGAAGCTGAACGAAGCCAAAATAAAATAATCCACGTATGACAAGGAGTTCTATGCTATTATTCAGGCATTGAAGAAATGGAGACACTATTTGATTCCTAAGGAGTTTGTCTTATACAGTGACAATCATGGTTTGCAATTTGTGACTCAACAGGAGAAGTTGAATCAAAGACATGTTAAATGGGTTGAGTACATGAAGAACTTTAATTTTGTAACCAAGCATATTTCTAGAACTGATAACAAAGTTGTTGATGCTTTGAGCAGGAAGTGTTTGCTATTGCAAGAGTTCAGAGTCAAAACTTTGGGTTTTGATAACCTCAAGGAAATGTACACAGATGATCCAGATTTTAAGGAGGCGTATGAAGCAGCTAGGAATCCAATTCTCAGGGACATAAGTCAATGGATAAAATACATGATCCAGGAAAGATTACTGTTTAAAGGTAATGAACTTTGTATTCCAAAATGCTCCATCAGGGAGAATTTGCTGAAGGAGAAACACAGTGAAGGATTGGTCGGGAATTTCGGTCATGAAAAGACATTCTCAAAGTTAAATGAGTGATATTTTTGGCTAGGAATGAGAGCAGACGTCAAAATATTCGTGGACAGATGTAGAATTTGTCAGCATTCCAAAGGAAAGAGGCAGAATGCAGGCTTATATCAACCGTTACCCATACCTGAGAGGCTGTGGGATGCAGTAAGCATGGACTTCATATTGGGGCTTCTGAGAACACAAAGAGGGTTTGACTCGATCTTGGTAGTGGTGGATAGATTTTCTAAGATGACACATTTTATACCATGTCAGAAAACTAGTGACGCAACTCACATTGCGAATCTGTTTTTCAAAGAAGTCATTCGACTTCACAACTTACCAAGGAGCATAGTTTCGGATCGAGACACCAAGTTCGTGGGACACTTCTAGAGAACCTTATGGAAAAAGATGGGAATGAACTTGTCGTTCAGTTCATCTTATCATCCTTATACGGATGGACAGATAGAAGTTGTGAACAGAAGTTTGGGAGACTTGCTGAGAAGTTTGGTGACTGAACATCACAGCCAGTGGGACAACATTTTGCCACAGGTGGAATTTGCATATAATGATTCAATCAATAGAAGCACATGACAGAGTTCGTTCCAATTTGTTTATGGCATCCATCCAAGGGGAGTTTCTGAATTGAGAGATTCAGAACAGACTGCGACTAGGAGTGCTAGTGCAGAGGATTTCGCAGAAGCGATGAAGGAGATACATAACCAAGTTAGGGACCGATTGAAAAACTCGAGCCAAGAGTATAAGCAAAGAGCAGATCAACACAGGAGAGAACTTCAGTTCGAAGTTGGTGATTTTATCCTTGCACACTTGAGAAAGGAAAGGTTCCCGAGGGGGACATATAATAAACTGAAGAAGAAGAAAATTGGGCCGTGCAAGATCATAAAGAAATTTGGGGCAAATTCTTATGAGATCGAATTACCTGATGGGATCGAAATTTCTCCGATATTCACCATCTCAGATTTGTACCCTTATAAAGCTGAAGAAGCAGAAGTAGGTAATGAATAACTAGAGGTTCAGTGGACTAAATAGATGTCAGTTGCAAAGAAGCCACAAATGGAAAGCATATTAGACAAAAGAGTTAGTAAGAGGACCAGGCGAAAGGAATATTTTGAATACTTGGTCAAGTGGAAGGGACATCCAGTTGAAGATGCCAGCTGGGAAAATGAAGCCAAAATCTAGAAGCATGGACAGACTGTGCGAGAGCTCATGGACATGAGTCCATGAAAATTTTCAAGCGAGGGAGTATGATGCAGGAGCATCATAAGTAACAAGCAAGCGTGGAGGTGGAAGACAACTGGGACAAGCACCAACGCATTCTAGCACGTTGTAAAAGTGTTTTGAGATGTTTTGAAATAAATGTGTGGATGTTAATGAAATAATTAAGGGGAGGTGTGCTTGTAGATTGTAAACAAATCATGAACGATTCGCTCACATCTGTAGTAGGTAGAGGCATTTATGCTAGTTAATATAGGTAGGTAGCTTTAAATTCTTAGATTTGACAGTTTAGAGAGTAGGAGGGAAACGAGATATAGACACCCTCATTGTATAGTTGTGATAAATGAGAAGAATGACATTCAACTATTACGAGAGAGAGCAGAGAGATGTATTTGAAAACACCCATGTACAGAAGTCCTGAATTAATACATGAAGCTTTGATTCAAACTTATGGTGTTGTGATATTCTCTATGTATGCATGTTGAATTCTATGCTCATAACTATTTTACTCTTTCTGTTATGCATTTGTTGTTACGCTATGTATGAATGATTTCTTGTTGAATGTTTGAAATCTGAGAGAGAGAGAGTAAGGAATGAGTTTCAATTGTTTCTCAACCTGAGTGAGTAAAATTCCTTCAAGGAGTGCAGTGGAGTTTGTCTGCAAGGAGTGTGTTGACAAGGATTCATAGTTTTTATCTTTGAAAACTCAGGAGGGATAACATTGTTCTCATTCTCACGGAAGTGAAAGTTAAGCACAAGAGCCGTGCAAGGTGTGCGTAGGCCGAGTAGAGTCTTAGAGCTTACAACCTGAGGGAATAGTTGAAAGGATGCTATCGCAGGGACTGCACAGAGTTGAAGAGGTTCAAATACTAGAATGCATTTGAAGAAGTGCCACAAGGAGTGCACGTAGGAGTTATCCCTAGAGTACTTGAGGATTTTCAGGCAAGCTCAGGAGGGATAGAGTCTTCGAAGTTGTCAAAGAAAGGCTCAATAGGGCTAGTGCCTTGAAGTGTTGGAAGGAGGTGTAGCAAAGTTGTTTTGCAGGTGGACAAGTTCCGTGAAGGAATACCTTGTTCATTTCATAGGAGTTGTCAAAGAGGAATTGGACGGTCGAAATCTCATTCCCTTATATCAGGACTCACGATCCTGTGAGCAGACATCGACCCGAGGGCCGATAGAGTGTTTGTGTCAGCTGCACACTGTGTATAATATGGATAGCTTGGGTTTCACACTCAGGGGTACCCACAGAGTTTTAATCATGTTTTTTTTGTTGCAGTCCGATCATTTGTTGAGACATGCATGTTGTTGATACCTCATCATGTTGGATGGATGGCCCAACTTTTAGAGTCACATGGAATTGGGCTTATACATTGACATAATTACACTTGCATGATAGAATTATTCTGTGCATAGCTTATGTTGGAAGGGTGATTGTTGTCTATCTTTTTAAATGTCAATTCAGATTTTGCAATTTAATCTGGATTATTGGATTTACTGCCTCCATATATGTTTAACAAATATCATTGCATCCTAAATGACAGGCCTGATGGAAGTGATAGTGTGACTTCATTGTTAATTTTGGAAACATGACTTTGTGTATATTTGTTGATTGAAGTAACATGTGGGAAGTGGTTGATTTTGATGGTTAACAGAGTGGGAATGGTTACTATTTGAAAGTTGTTATAAGATGCAAAGTATATAAATGAAAGGAACAAAACTCCTTTACAGATTGTGTGGAATGCATATTGTCTTGAGATGGTAATGTGTTGGACATTTGATTATGAACAATGAACTAATTAAATACACAAAAATTGTTATTTGGTCCAATGATCGTTGGTTAGTGCATCTCCTTTCACATAATGTTGTATAGATCACTTGATTAAATTTATGAACATTAATCACTCTTTTTCCCTTCCATTATTTCATTTTCCACTAATTACAAATCCCTTCGCCTTCCCATATTCATTTTTCACTCCCTGTTCTAAGATTGATTACATTCAAGAGAATTTTGGTGTTAAAGCAATTGAAAGTGGCAGTGTCTTGTTTGGATTACAATGATGTTTTATTGGTTTGCTTCACAGTTTATTGTTGTTATCATTGAGCAGTAACCATGTTCTTTTCCCCCTCATTATATCATGTTTCTCTCAATACAAACCCCTCGCATATCCCAAAACCCTTTTTCACCCCCTGCTCATTGATAAACAATAAAACAATTTGTATGGATTGGATTGCATGAGTATGATATATTGCTGAGCCAAAATCCATTTCATATTTTAAAAGAGTTGTCATGTATGGTTAATTAAAAGACCATTTTCTAATAAATCACGCATGCATGGATGAGCTATTCAAATAAAAGGCTAAGAACAAAGGCTTGTTACGCCTCTGTCAAAGAGAAGGCTGCTACTGTCCCTTCTGCATTTTCAGATAATTCTGGTAAATCCATGTCCTTCCACTTGCATTGGAAGGACGATTGTTCTCATATGATAAAAAAAGGAAAGATGGCCTCACAAAATGGAAAATATGGCTTTTGAGTTTTATTTTATCTATTTTCGGTGACATTTGACTTTAGGAATGTTTGGACATTATGTTTTATTGTGGATATATGAGTAATTTTTTTTTAAAATAATTCAAAATATCATGAGCTAAATTAACGAATGTGAATATATGGATGGCGTTAGCACTAGGAGTCACCTTTAGATTGGATGGAAGGCAAGCCCAATACACGTCAAGTTATAAGTGAATGTAAGGGTGATTAAAGGGTCAAAAGGAGAAAGACTCAAGTGATAATGTTCTAACTCAGATAACAAGGCTAGCATGCACCAACAATTAAGATCTTGGCTAACTTCAATTAGTAGTTTGGGAGTAAGTATGAATAGAGGGAATACTTGAATGAGAGGAGTGTAGGGGCTTTTGTAAACATCAAGTCAACAAAAGCCTAAGGAGGAAAGTTTCTTAACACAAGATCTTCTTGAACTGAGAAACTAAGGAAGCTAAATAAACATCATGATAACATAATGATCAAACATCCATCATAACATCACCACAATAATTCATGTGAATCATTCAAAGCATGAACATTTAGCATCATAAGAAAGAGAAGCTGATTTCTATTAGTCAAAAAGTCTTAAGTCCAATACATCACTAGATCACAGTTACTTCATCAAAATATTACAGTATAAGGGAGCCTTTCTCAACCATCCGAACCTACTAAAGTAAATGATCTATCTATTTATAACAAAAGGGATGCAACAACTGGAAGTATGAGCTAACCTCCTTCCCTTGAAAAACTCCAAACATTTATTTGATCTAACATCTTATCTAACCACCTATGCTATAAAACAGGGAAATGTTGGTGACTAATCCAACTGAATTTCAAAATATTTTGATTCCCTTTTGTTGCGCAACTCCTTGTTTTCCATGTGTCTTTCAAAGCATGTGGTTGTATTCATGATGCCAACTGTTGCTTCTCCATCCTTCTTCATCATCAATTTATCCAAAATTTGTTGTCTTGGTCCTCCTAGATCCCTGGTTTTTATTGGAAACTTTCTTGGGTAGCAAATATGGGTAGCGCACTACAAGGAGAAAAGGTAGCACCTGTAGGTAGTGTCACTGTGTTGCATATGTGTATAGACTCTGCTCTCTGTGAAATATTAGGTAGAGCCCCTGTGTGCAAACCTTTACCCTCTGTGAAATATTAGGTAGCGCCACTTACACTGCGTTTGTGTGCAGGTTTAGGTTGCATTGCCAAAACGCAGTGCCTTCAACCTTGAACATGTGCTGAGAAATTTGTGATCTTTCATGATGAAAAAATTGTTTTAATCAAGAGCCTTGATTTCACATTAGGTAGTGCCTTCTACCAATGTGGAAGTTAGCACTTGGAAAAAACCCAAAACCCAAATAGTTAAGCACTTAGAAGCCTGTATAGAGGCATAGATAATATTTGCATATTGATTAACCCTCCCAAAAAGATACATCCTAAAAAATGGGGCTTACCCTTTACTAGCTATTTTTTCATTTTGACACTTAACCTCATACTCTTTCTGGTAGAAAGAAGATGTTCAATTGACACAACAGACTTCTTCTTCTTATCATTGACAGGCTAATTTGGTGTAGTTGTGCTCTCCTTAGCTGTTGGTTTGTCATCTTCAATGGAAACTTCAACCAACACCTGTAGATTTCTTTGGGATACCTCATCTTGAAAATGCTTCAGCTTTGCCTTTAGCTTCTTGTTCTTATATTGGAATCCTTTGTTCTGCCTATAGAGATTCTTAAGCTATCTATGAAGGGGATGGGCCCTACTTGCTGCAAACCTTGCTAAGTCAAGGGTGTGACTGTAGCCATCCATAAACTTTGTCATCTTGTCTCTATCAGACATGGCTTCCTCTTTCAATTTGGTCACCTCCTTTCTTGCATCTTTAAGTTGCCTGATAAGTCTCTTGAAAGTATGACTCTCAGGAAGAGCAGTGTTATGCACAGTCTCAAGAGGTTTTTTCTCAGTCTCTTCTTCTACCTGTATGGGATATGTCTTATCCACCTCATCAGGTTTCTGGGTGGCTTTGCTTTTACCTTTCTTCCTCTGTACAATGGTTTCTTCATTTCTTATCACAGGCTCCTCAAAGTGTTTCACATGGGTTTCCTCTTTTCTCTCCAAAGGTCTTTTAGTACCTTTACCTTTCTTTAGAGGGGCTTCTTTTTTTTCTTCCAAAAGATTTTCAATGCCTTTTCCCTTCTTATTTTGAATAGGGGGTTCAGGTCTCTCCACCACAGGATTTTCAATGCCTTTTCCCTTCTTCTTTTGAATAGGGACCTCTGGTAAGGACTACTCTTTGAAAACCTCATTAGGAATTGATGACCTTGTGAAAGGTCTTTTACCTTTGATTTCGACTGCTGGAGGAGAAGAGGGAAAGAGAAGCTTCTTTCCTCTCTTGGATATAGCTTTGGTAGAAGAAGGAACCTCTTCTAACCCTGGTGGAGGAGGTGGTGAAAAATATCTGTGTGGAGAAGGACAAACTCTTCCTCGGCTTTTGTGACCTACTTGCTTATCTCTGAAACTTGAGCAGGGGCTTTTCCCTTCCTCTTCCTGCTGGTCCCTGCTTTAGTTGCACTAGTGGGTGAAAAAGGACTTGCCCTCTATGATTGAGGAGTTGGTGCTAGATCCAACTTGAAATCAGAGTTAACAACAAAATGCTCCCATGAAATCTCTTTCTTACCCAATTCCTCAGAGACTAGCATTCTGATAAGTCCAGAGTGGAAAAGGCTAGAATCCACATCTTTAGATTTGGCTTGTATCTTGTCTGACATCTTACCTAAACTCCTCAAAAAGTAATAGGGAAGTTCATCTCAACCTTACCAGTAAAATGAATCAAAAACCTTATACGGTACTGGTACAATGTGTTAAATATCCCCCCACAAGTAAAATATCTTTGTATGATCTTCAACAATCTATCGAATTGTTCAATCATCTGACTCCTTGGAATACTTTTGGACAAATAAATGGCTTAATATTCATGTTTAAAAAGATCTTTTTCATAGGTTGAACTCAAAGCCATGGATTTGAACCACTTTTCACCTATAATGGGGATCCTTGCTGCAGCTGAGATAGAGGCTTCAGTGACCTCAAACTCCAAGTCACCAACCTTGGTTTTTGTACCATCAAACTGCAATGAAAATTGTCTTCCTACCTCTGGATGGCCTCTCTGCATGTTATGACAGAAAGAGATGCACCCTACTCTTTGAAAGGCCTCTCTTGCTATGGCCTCTATATCAAAAAGATGCATGTCCACCGGTTCTGTCCTAACCACCTTGCCACCTTTGTGTATCTTCCTCGATTGAGGAGTCTCCATGGCTCAAAATGAGGGTTTTTAAGAGGCTTAAGAGATGGTAATGACCAGGAAGGCTTTAAATCAAACTTCAAATATATAAGGCTGACCCCTTTAGACAGAATGATGTTAGTAGGTGACTTTAGGAATTACACCCTTAGGCTTGTACATGTATTCTAGAGTGTGAACAATGAGGGAGTAATCCAAAATTATCCCTTTTCAATTGAGTGAAAATGCTAAACTCCAAGATGAAAGGAAACAAGGAAGGCAGAGAGGGTTTAGGCAATGCCTCTGGGTAGCGCAACACATACACATAGGATAGGCTATTTATAGGCTTGCGATCTAAATGATTGGGGAAGGCAACAATAAATTGACTTAGACGCATGCAATGAAGATACAGGTCTACAAAAGAAAGAAGACCAGGCTACCATGCAAAGATGAGCCCCTTATGACTGTGTAAACTTGGCCAACCAAAACACGAGTGCAAATTTCTTGTGAAAATTAATATGCAGAGGGGGGGGAAACACAGGATACCTATGGAGTAGAAACTTATTGGATCCTTGAACAAAATATCAGGACGAGATTGCGAAAACTTCGGCCCTCGAACCCACTTCAGTCTCGAACTTGGTTGCCTTGTTGTCACCTGATCAGAACTTGTGAATTTGCGAAACACATCACTGTTGAGCTTTTCAAAAATATAAACCGTTACCAAGGCTCGTAAATGAAAGATATGGTAAGCATATTTAACTAAATGCTGGTACTGAAAACAAGGGATATGACATCAGTCATGGAAATCATGACTTGAGGTGGAAGTATGACGAACTAGATAGGCGCTATGGAACTGCTTGATGAGTAGGCAATGTTTCCAATTCAAAAAATGATTAGATAAGTAAGCGAGGATGATGAGGCATGCATATGAGGTCATGAGTGAGGAGAAATGAGTGTCATATCAATCTAGTCATGGGAGGGATCGACCTAGGGACAAGTCATGAAGAGGACCAAAATGAGTCATGAACTAAAACTCTAAGTCATGAGGATCAAATTAGAGCTAAGACTCAAAAATTTTAATCATCTAAGGGGTCCTACCAAACATAAATCTTAAAGGGATGAGACTTTAAAAGAAAAATTAAAATCTAAGGCTTGAAAAAAGATTGAAAACAAACTAAAAGACCCAAGGCAATTTAGTGTGATAATATAAGGGAGTCACAAGGAGGTGCGATTTTCTTAACTAATAGTTATGTTATGATTATCATAAGCTGATGGGAGTCACAAGGGGTCCCACCTACTAGTTATTATTTAATTATAACCCTTATTATGATTAGTACTTCCCCCCCTAACTAAAAGTTGGTTGAATCTTTTAATTAACTTAACTAATGAGTTGGTTCAACTACTTCAACCAATTCTAATTTGTTAAAAGCAAAAGGAAAGGGAGGAACAAAGGGAGAATAGAAGCATAGGCATACTAAGGTTTTCTCTTTGAGTTTCTGTTGAGATAATTCAGTTTTCATTTATTCATTATTGATCACAAGCCTAATTCTCTTTTATGATAGTAGGGTCTTATTGTAGACAACAATATTCAGGGTTGAATCACATCATTCAGACACTTGTTTTTCAGAGGTGTTGATCTATCTTTGATAGTCTGTGTAGACTTGTTTGTCTGTGTAGAGTCGAGTGGGAAACAATCTGTGGCAAGGTGATCCAGTTTTTAGAGTTCAGTTTTGGTTTTCTGTCAGAGGTCCTTTTGTATGTTCCATAGGGGATGTCTAAGTTTGACTTTGGTCCAAAATTTCTACATGATATTTTGTAAAGAAAATGAATCTTTGGTCAATCTGAATGAAATAAAGGATTGCTTTATGTCTCATATGTTTTGATTATCATCTTGGTGACTTTATTTCTATCTTTACATTTATTTCAACAACTGATATGTTCAGAAAATTAAATAAAAAGTAAATTTCCAGCAAGCTATTTATTGAAAAAAGACTAGCCTAATCACTCGTAATTAATACTTGTGAGTTATGATGTTATTTTTGTTGGCTATAAACCTAGGGTGACATTCCTGTCTATTTTTCTTTAGGCAAGCAAAATCTGAAAATGTTTGAGTAAGATTATTTCATATCTTTTCCTCAACAAAGATAACATAAACACTCAAGGTATTAGTTGATGGATAGGAGGTCTCATCACGAGCTGGACTATTATGACCATGGGAATGTAGTGGTATGACATTACCACCTCTCTGGTCACCAAATCAGGGTAGTGGCTCTTGGTGGCATAGCCAAGAAAAAGGGGGTCTCATTACAAGCCAAGCTTCTCATTTCCATGAAATGTTTGTGGATAACACTGTCACCTCTGGTCATCAAGACAGGACAGTGGCCCTCAACTATTACCTTGAATCACAAGAGAAAAATATCAAAAGAAATAAAGCTAAGAATAAATGGGAATGAATGTGCTAGGAAAAAATTACATCCATGACAATGTGAAGCTTTCCCTCCACAAAGAAATCCACAGGTAGGAATCTACATTTCCCTGTTATCACATGCATCCCATGCCCAAATATTTACCCCATGCCACCTCATACACTTACATGACTTGGACTGGATTCTAACTGGGAAACACCCCAAACTTAAGGGGGATTATCCCAATAGGACACCCTGAGACCCTCTCCAAATATAACTTGTCAAATTGCATAACGTCTTTGAGAATTTGTTTGGGGTTGAAGGGGGTTTGATGCACATGTTTGTGTAATTTAATTATTATATGTGATTTACATGCTACGATACTTGTGACTTATGAACCCTGGAGGGTGTACTTGTTCTTTTTGTAGGACCTTGCCCGGTGGACATGTACACATGAGGAAATTATTAGCTCGGACCTTCATGAGGGATCAAAGCCCCCAGATGGACACTGGAACCCCATCTAGGGGGTAAGAAGATATTAAAGGCTTGAACAATGAAGGAAGAGGACATTGACTTTGGAGGCACCTTGGCAGGCCTAAATAGTGAGAGCCCACCCTTCCCCACCTAGACGCTGGCTTTGGAGACCTTGGAAATCACCCTAGTAGCCACATGACGTCACTCAGAGATAGGGTTTGACATTGAGAGATGTTGGGTTGCAGTTTTGGCACGTGTGGCATGGAGGAGGGCCTTTGGAGGCCCAATGTTTTTCTATATGAACTCAACGTCTCATGGAGTAGGCGAAAAGGTGATTAAAGAGATGAGTATTAGGGATGATGTACTGGATGATATTCCATTTGATGAAGTCATCCAAGCCTTTGATGCTCCTGCACAACAAGAAGTGAACATGCTAAGTTATTTCCCTTTCCAAGATTTTGATGATGCTTTATTTTATGATCTAGAAAGTGAAGAAGTATTAGAGGAGCCCTTGGATGCATTAAATCCTTCATGTTATGATAAAGGTAGTGACATGGTTGATAATATTGATGAGTTCATACATGTTGGAAGACATAAGTGTGATGTGATTGGTTCTAATGAGGATCCCATTTATGATATCGAAGGATATCTTCAAATGTTTCCTTTACAAACATATGGTGTTTCTAATAATTTTGAAGTTTGGCAACAAGATGATGATATAATTACAGAAGTTTTCCAAGCACTCAAGAATGACCCAGTGCAATGTTCTCCTGATGATTTTCGTTCATACCTTGAGGATTTTGATGAGTATTCCTTTGATCACTTGGATTTATTCTATGAGGAAGACTATCAACTATTTTTGTGCTTAAATTTTGATAAAGGTGAGGATGTTGCTTGCCTGAAGTAGGATACTTGTGACAAGGTTGTCCAACTCCCTCCAATTTATTTACCTCATTATGTCACTATGGATGCAGTTGGGGAACATGTCTCTTGTTTCAAGTTTTATTTAGGGAAAAACTTTCCATTAGAATTAAAGGGGAGGTTGAATGCCTTAAGAAGTTTATTATATCAATATTTCAACTTTACCCTGAGAAGTTGTCAGTTTCCCTCTAAGTTATTGTTAATCCCTTCTCAAACCCTAGGGAGTGATGACGTCCAAGGTATTCAACCCTCATACTCTTTGAGCTAGCCCTTTGAGTCCTTGACCTCTAATGATCCTTTTCTAAGATGGATTGATCACTTTTTTGGAAGGGTGACTTGGCATGATTTTGTCCCTCCCTCCCATCTCCATGAGCTAGACTTCACGATTTCCTATGATATGATGCATGCTCTAACTCATGTTAGTTTTGTGCTTGACTTGTCATTTTTTTGGTTTATGATGAATCACATAGGCAAGTATTATGTGGTATTTCTAGGATGGTTTCATTGGTTATTTGACTACACCTAGCATTCAAACAACATGTAAGTAGAGGTAGGTAGGCATTTGCATCCATTATAAATACCATTGCATTTCATATTAGTATACTTGTAGTTGCATTTCCATATTATTTTGTCTCACTTGTATATATGTATGCTCATAATCAGATGCTAGACTAGAGATGCTCTTATTTGTTTATTTTATCATATATGGACAAGGGGTGATATCACCACCATAGGGATTACTAATATATTTTGTTGCAATTTAGCAGGCACAGGTCATACCAGAAATGTTGAGGTTCTCATGTGCTCTACGGTGAGCACATGTCCCCGATTTGGAGCCAGATGTTATCCCCTAGCCTAGGGATAACTAAGGAGATCATGTCTCAAGGCCCATAGGTCCTAGACATGGAGTGCTGAGAGCCAAACGACTTAATCATGGCCCCAAAGTCCCTCTCTTTTCTTCAATGTAGTCCATGTATCACCAACAACAGTATCTATCAGACTAACCTAGTCCTGAAGTAGCACTATGTCTTTCTCAATGAGGTAATGAGTCCAGGTATCGTGGTATGTATCACTTTGATTTTTTAAGCACTTGAACATGTTGTATTGAATCCTTCTTCATTTCATGATGTTTTCTAGGAAATTATGCTCTTTGCCTCGTTCATACTTGGAAGGGTGACACGGTGCCTTAGTGAGTTGATTTCCCTTTAGGATGGGTTTCTACTGGGTGGATAAGTGAAAATTCATTGTTCATTCCATCCATACTTACCACTTTCCATATTTATTCCTTCCATATCCCCTATCCTTTTTTGGGCATTGGGATTGGCTACACTAGGAAGGGTTGTACCTTATCTCGTGGGAATAAGGGGCTAAAGGCCATAGGGTAAAAGTAGCTAGCAAGAGTTAAAATCCGATTTTGAAACCTTAGAGATGATTCACCAAGGGATCCACGAGAAAGCAGTGAAAATCTTCTCAGTAAGAAAAGGGACCCACAGGTTAACATAAAAACTCAAGGTATTAGTTGATGGATAGGAGATCTCATCACGAGATGACCTATTATGACCATGGGCATGTAGTAGTATGACATTACCACCTATCTGGTCACCAAACTAGGGTAGTGGATCTTACTGGCATAGCCAAGAGAAAGGGGGTCTCATTACAACACAACCTTCTCATTTCCTTGAAACATTTGTGGATAACGCTGTCACCTCTGGTCATCAATCCAGGACAATGGCCCTCAACTATTGCCTTGAAGAAAAAGAGAAAAATATCAAAAGAAATAAAGCTAAGAATAAATGGAAATGAATGGGCTAGAAAAAAATTGCATCCATGACAAGGTGCAACTCACCCTCCACAAAGGCACCCACATGTAGGACTCTACATTTCCTTGTTATCATATGCACCCCATAACCAAATATTTACCCCATGCCACCTCATACACTTACATGAATTGGACTAGATTTCACTTGGGAAACACCCCAAACTTAAGGGGGATTAGCCCAATAGGATACCCTGAGACCCTCTCCAAACCTAACTTGTCAAATTGCATAACGTCTTTGAGCATTTGTTTGGGGTTAAAGGGGGTTTGATGCACATGTTCGGGTAATTTAATTATTAGATGTGATTTACATGCTACGATACTTGTGACTTATGAACCCTGGAGGGTGTACTTGTTGTTTCTGTAGGACCTTTCCCAGTGGATAGGCACACATGAGGGAATGATTAGCTCATACCTTCATGAGGGCTCAAAACCCATAAATGGATGCTGGAACCCCATCCAGGGGGTAAGAAGAGATTGAAGGCTTGAAAAATGATGGAAGAGGACATTTCCTTTGGAGGCACCCTGCTATGCCTAAATAATGAGAGGCCACCCTTCCCCACCTGGACGTTGGCTTTGGAGACCTTGGACGTTACCCTAGAGCCCCATGACGCCAGCTCTAGCTAGGGTTTGAAATTGAGAGATGTTGGGTTGTAGTTTTGGCACTTGTGGCATGGAGGAGGGTCTTTGGAGGCCCAACGTTTTGCTAGATGACATCAACATCTCATGGAGGAGGCATAACCTCACCCTAGGAAGGATGACATCACCCTCTTTAGGGTTTTGATGTTGAAAATTGATTAATTTTGAATTTTAAGAGCAAATTGACATGTAGGCTATGTTTTATGAAAATACACAACTATTGGATTAATTAGCTAGGATTTCCCATATAAATATGGTTGGCTAAGTTCATTTTTAGATAAAACCCATCACACACAAGTGGTGGTCTGAAATTTTCGCCCTCTTTAAGGGTTATTGGCTGAAATAACTAGTGCACACCTCATGGGAGAGCTTTATGGTGGTGTATTTTTTCATTTTTCATAGTGGAATGGTTTTCAACTAGGGTTTGACTTGATTATTCTTGGTAAAGTAAGTGGAAAATATGCACTTTTATTCATGATATGAATGTTTGTGGTAAGATTTACTTGTTTCATGTCTAAATTTATGAAATTGTTTGTTTAAACCCTAGGGGAGAAACAACACATACTTCTTTCTCTCTATAACTATTCTACTAGCTTGATCTTACCAATTGTACATTTTCTTGAGAGTGATTATTAGAGCCCTAAAGTAATATCTCTCCAGTAATCTCATTCTTGTCACCAACTAAATTGTCTTTCAAAAAAGATAAGGAAGGAAGGTATACTAGGTCTTAGAAGTGCCTACTCTCTAGCAAAACCTCCCTTAAAAGGGGCAAATGCTTGAGGCCTTGAAGTACCAAAACCTCTTGCATTTACTTATTCCCTTAGCTAAGCATTATCATTATTATATTTCCCAAGTAATATTGTTACTGTTATTGACTCCATAAGCCCTAAAAGGCACTGATTTTACACTCTTGTGGATGAATGAGACCAAACAAACCTTCAACACATCTTCTTGAAACTTTCACTAACACTAACCGCCATTTTACCACTGCTATAATTGTTGTTAAAACCCTATTTAGTATCCTTAATCAACTTACTAACCCATAAAACTAACCCAGAAAGTTGCATTTGCCTAGGTGCTATCATCCTAAGGTTTTAGTCCTTTTTGTAGTGTTCTAGGTGAAAATTTCTGAAGTTGCTTGAGGTTGTTTTTGCTGTTGTAACTACTATTAAAACCATCATTTCAGACCCTTAACACCCTTCAAACTATCCATAAAACAACTAAACATTTGTACTAAGCAAACTATAATCATTGGATGTTGAAGTAGTTGTCTTATTGCTTTATTATAGTACTTTTGTGAATTGGTTTCTATTGTTGTCATCATCATCATCATCATCATCAATTAATGTTGTTATAAGTGTTTGGACAACCATTTAAGTCATTTATTGACTTTCTTTTAATCTTGAAATTGTGAATGAAAAAATATTATCAAATTGAAAAGTCTTTATATCATTCTTGTCATCATAACTTGCAATTTTTGGATACATTGTTGCTGCTATAATTTTATATTTGCTTGTCTTTAGTAGCACATATCTCTATTTTGAAGTCACTAAATTGAAACATTTATATTATTGATTGCTACTAATGTTTGTTGTTTCATTGGTAAAGGGAAGGTATCATTCACATTGAATTTCTACTTAACCCCAAACAATACCAAGTGACTTCTTCCTTTGGAGTGACCTAGAGAGAGGGGTGGGTTTTACCTTTGTCTTTTCTCCCTTCATCAACCAACTAGGTCTTGGGATTTCTCCTTTGGAGTGAGTTTCTTCTCCTCCTAAATATAAAGAGGTATCTTATTGGGGTGATAGTGATAGGACTACTTCTGTGTTACGTCAATCTAGACCTACTTTCCTTTAGGCTTTGGGCATGTACAAATTGTGCGATAACATTTTTGGCGCTGTTGTCAGGGAACACTGAGTCAATATTCCTCAATGACACTTTTTCTATAAGTCTTTCCCTCAAAGCCTTCATCTTACGAAGCTTACATGGCGACTGCACTGAGGGTGATTCCCTCACTCCCTTTGATAATCCTTAAGAGGATATCTTGTGACTCCACTGACCTTTTCCAAGGTGCCACCTTACTCTTAACTTTGTGATATTTCCAATATATGGGATCATTTTTCCCTGGGAACAAGTGTATCCGACTATTGATTTTGAAAGTTTTCAAGGATACCTGCATTTTCTTGATATAAAATGGTTAAAAAGTTAAGAGGCCCTTCAAAATATTAAGTTTCCAACATTCAGAGGCCTCCCAATTACTCACATTGTAGAATTCTTGAAGTATATAAGTGAAATAGAATTTGAAGGGGAGGATGTTCTGGTAAAAATTTTCATACTTTCTCTGTCGTCCTTTTTGCAAGATTGGATTAAGGGTTGTTACGAAGATAAGGGTATATCATATTTCATAGACCTCATCAGTAGGTTTATTGAGTTTGTGAAACCAAATTTCCAGACATATGAAGATGCCCTTCAAAATATCGCAAATGCCCTAGAAGATGAAGGATTCACCAATGAGATTGTGGAATATCTCAAGGTTGTGTACCGTACTCAATAACAAGAACCCTCTAATATAGAAGGGAATATTTATGAAGGTTGTCAACCCCTTGAAGAGGAGAAATATTTTCCCCATGATTCAATGGAATACAGTAAAGACTTGACTAAAGAAGTGAATTATGATGATGAAGCACTAGTATCCTCTCCTCCGTCCAATGAAACTCTCCAAGATCATATCTCTCCTACACAAGATGAAGAGAATGAGGTGAATCATTTTACTTTCTAGGTTTTTTATGACACTTTGTTCTATGATCTATAAGGTGAATAAGTAAAGGAACCCTTGGAAGATCTAGGTCCTTCCTTTTCTGATGAAGGTGAAAAGGTGATTAAAGAGATGAGTCTTGGGGATGATGTATTGGATGATATTTCATTTGATGAAGTCATCCAAGTCTTTGACGCTCCTGCACAACAAGAAGTGAACACAGTAAGTTATTTCCCTTTCCAAGATTTTGATGATGCTTTATTTTATGATCTAGAAAGTGAAGAAGTAATAGAGGAGGCCTTGGATGCATTAAATCCTTCATGTTATGATAAAGGTAGTGACATGGTTGATCAAATTGATGAGTTAATACATGTTGGAGGACGTAAGTGGGATGTGATTGGTTCTGATGACGATCCCATTTATGATATCGAAGGATATCTTTGAATGTTTCCTTTACAAACATATGATGTTTCAAATAATTTTGACGTTTGGAAACAAGATGATGATATAATTACAAAATTTTTCCAAGCACCCAAGAATGACCCAGTGCAATGTTCTCTTGATGATTTTCGGTCATACCTTAAGGATTTTGATGAGTATTCCTTCGAGCACTTGGATTTATTCTATGAAAAAGACTATCAACCGTCGTTGTGATGAAATTTTGATAAAGGTGAAGACATTACTTACATGAAGCATGATACTTGTGACAAGGTTGTCAATCTCCCTTCGATTGCTTTACCTCATTATGTCACTAAGGATGCAGTTGGGGAACATGTATCTTGTTTCAAGTTTTCTTTAGGGAAAAACTTTCCATTAGAATTCAAGGGGAGGTTGAATTCCTTAAGAAGCTTATTATGTCAATCTTTCAACTTTCCCCAGAGAAGTTTTCAGTTGCCCTCTAAGTTCTTGTTAATCCCTTCTCAGAACCCAGGGAGTGATGACGTCCAATGTAGTCAACCCTCAGACTCTTTGAGCCAACCATTTGAGTCCTTGACCTCTCACGATCCTTTTCTGAGATGGATTGATCACTTTTCTGGAAGGGTGACTTCGCATGATTTTGTCCCTCCCTCCCACCTCCATGAGCTAGACTTCATGATTTCCTATGACATGATGCATGCTATAAATCATGTTATTTTTTTGCTTGAATTGTCATTGTTTTGGTTTATGATGAAGCACAAAGGAATGTATTATGAGGTATTTCTAGGATGGTTTCACTGGTTATTTGACTACACCTAGCATTCAACCAACAAGTAGAGGTAGGTAGGAATTTGCATCCATTGTACATACCATTGTATTTCATATTAGTATAGTTGTAGTTGAATTTTCATATTATTTTTTCTCACGTGTATATATGTATGCTCATAATCATATGCTAGACTAGAGATTCTCTTATTTGTTTATTTTTATCATATATGGACGAGGGGTGATATCACCACCCTGGTTATTACTAATATCTTTTGTTGATATTTAGCAGGCACACATCATACCAGAGATGTTGAGGTTCTCATGCGCTCTACTATGAGCACATGTCCCCAAGTTGGAGCCAGAGGTTATCCGCTAGCCTAGGAATAAATAAGGAGATCACGTCTCAAGGCCTACAGGTCCTAGAAATGGAGTACCAAGAGCTTGAAGACTTAAGCATGACTCAGTATTCATTGTGCGCCCGCCACTCTGGGTGTGGGATTTCTCATATAAGTTGAATTCTCCCTTCTTTTATCCATGATTTCTCAATCCTTGGAATCCCTTAGACACATCCTCTCCCTCTAGGGACAATCCAGTGAGTTGCTATATTTCCTCTGCACGAATTGGGTATCTTCTGTCGAGCCATAATCTCTTGTCGTGCACTCGACTAATTAGAAATTTGGTTCACTGCGCAACCTCACCAATGGTCCTGAAGACCGGTAGATCCCTGATGTGTATAATAGTTCAATTGAACAAATTAATGAAGTTCGGTTTTGGGAAAAAACTACAAGCCCCCCATTGAGTTTGCAACCAAGTCCCAAAACACACTAATATCCATTTGAGGAAATAGTACTGGGCCAGTCAGGTCGAGGTCGAGGATTTTTGCTTGCTCGACCATTCCCTTGACATCACCCATGACCTCAATCCTGGGATCATATGGTTCGTCTAGAATTACCTCTTTGGGAGTCAAAATTTGGCCTCCTTCTATTCTCAACATGTTGGCTCTGGAGTTGGGGGTAGAGGTTGTGACTGGGGAACAAAGGAATTTTCAGAGTGTGCCAAGGTACAAATAGCTCAAGAACATAGGGTAGCTAAAATCAATAGTGAGTCTTGTGCCTTGGGTTCATGAGATCTTATAAATGGGATGAATCGAGAGCCCTGTAGTTGCTCATAAAGACACTCGTAATAATGCTAGCGATGCAATCTCAGGCTCAGGCATCCAACGAGACTGATAATGGGGTAAAATCACTAAGGTGATCTTGGCTTTAATGAACAGACTATCATGGACGTGGTCGACCTAAGGGGCTTAATGTTTTAACGATTGAGAATCTCGGTAGGGATATCGATGACATCCATGCGTATCGTGTTTTTATGGCTTGACAGAACATTCTAACAGGTTATTGTAGTTACCATAAAGGGTATGACTGGACAAGATGCGAATGGTCCTTGGGTTGTGATACAGTTTGGATTCAATCCACCCGACTAAAATGAGAGTCTCCATCATGTCTAATGACCTCATTTAATGGAATGGTGACTCATCCGACCCTGTGCGACTGAGTAAGCATTTCTGCATAGAAGAAACACTTAGACTGAAAAAACATATGTCGCGGCGCGACTACGCACACTCCAACGTTATTACATCTATTAAAGAAATTATAGAAAACCAAAATATAACTATTGTACAACCTCCCTTGGACTGGGGAAACAATGATTTGGTTCAAACATGAGAAATGTAGGGCTTCAGGCAGGCACCATTCACCCAACTTGGTCAAAGGATACCGTCTAGTTGTGCTAGCTTTACTGCACCAGAGTATCAAATTTCTGCAACTATGAATGGACCCAACCAATGCATGCACAACTTGCCTGAATGCTTTTGATACTGGATGTCGTAGAGTAGTACCTTATCCCCTTGTGAAAATATTTTGGACTTAATGTCATGCTAATATTTTTGTCTAGATTTCTCAACTGACTGATGAAAATTTTCTAAAAATCTCGCTTCCTCAAGTTCCTGTAAGTTTGCAATCCTTTGCGCAACTGATTCGTCATCTTTCATATGTGTAACATGTGCTATATAGAGACCAGGGGTGATAAAATCTGAAGGTACAACAACTTCCTTCCCATAAACCAAGTGAAATGGGGTATACTTGTGTAGCTTCATTGTGGTAGTCCTGTAATCCCACAAGACTGCTAGAACTATATCATCCCAGTCTTCCTTATTTCCACAACATACTTTTATTAGTCATGTTTCTAGAATTTTACTAAATGCCTCCACTGTACCATTATCTTGTGGATGATAAGGACTTATCTTATGGTGTTTTATAAATAATTATGTCATCAACTTTATGATTGTGCTACTGATAAAGTGACTACCTTGATCACTGGTCAAGCTTCTAGAGCATCCAAACCAAGTAATGACATTTTCAAAAATGAATATAGCAATTGTATCCATCGAACAATCTTGAACTACCTCTTCTTCGACCCATCTCGTGAGGTAGTTTGTTGCGATAATGATGTATCTGGAATTTGAAAGCTTAGTCGATGAGTGATTGGTCCAATAAAGTCAACATCCCACTTCTCAAATGCATGAAGTGCTCTAACTGGTTGAAGGGGTAATTCATCTCTGTGTGATGGCTTCCCTACTCTTTGGCAGGTGTCACAAGATCTAGCATAAGATTTAGCATATTTAAATAACATAGCCCACCACAATCCATCTTGAAGTACATTATGTGCGATAAATTTACCTCCAACATGTCCTCCCACAACTCCACTATGGCATTCCCATATGATATCTTGCCTTTCATGGTTTGAGACACATCTCCTGAGGATGCTCTCTAGTCCCAACTTGCAATTTTGTCTCGCAATCAGTTGGTAGTCTATTGTTCCAACCACCATATGTCGTTTTTGGGTTGCAGAGTAAGTTTCTGGGTAGGTCATTGTACTGAGGAATACAACAATGTCTTCAAGATACTTTGGGATGGCCTCAATTCAGAATAGGTCCATATCTAGGAGCTGATCATCCACTGCTCCACTACTTTCCCCTGATTCAAACCTGGAAAGGTGATCTGGACCTACATTGCATCTTCCAGGTTTGAAAATTACTTCGAATGAAAACTACTAAGAGAGTAGTAGCCACCTACAAATCCTTCATTCAAGGATTGGTTTATTGACTAGGTGCTTCAACGTAGAGTGGTCAGTGAAAAACTTGAAATGAGAGCCTAACAAATAATGTCTAAAATTTTGTAATGCATAAATCATAGATAGACCTTCCCTTTCGGTGGTTATGTAGTTGTGTTTGGCTTGCGAAATATTTTTGTTGGAAAAATAGATAGGGTGGTCCATATTTCCTTCCCATGGTTGCACTAAGATGGCTCCCAGGGCGATGTCTAATGCGTCCACATGTACATGGAATTAAATTTCCCAATTGGGGAATATCAAGATAGGTGCAGTACTTAGTTTTTATTTGAGTATGTCAAATGCTTTGTCACATTTTGGTGTCCACCAAAATATTTCAGACTTCTTCAATAATTTTTCTAAAGGTGTGGTAATAGTTGCATATCTTCTAATGAACCTGCGATAATATCCCGTATGTCCCAGTGTTGAGTGCAACTGTTTAGCACTTGTAGGTGGCAGTATGTTTAGAATGACCGCAACTTTAGTTGGGTCTACTAGGACTCCTTCCCAACATACAATATGGCCTAGTAGATTGCCATGTGGTACAAAAAAGATGCACTTCCTTACGTTCAAATATATCTGCAATTCCCAACATCTATCAAACATTAACTGGAGTAGCCCTACATGTTCCTTTAAGAGGATGTATATTGTCCAATCATCCATGTAGACCTCTACAAACTTGTGGATGAACTCTCGAAATGATGTTATCACGATCCAGGAGAAGACTACAGGGGCATTCTTTAAGCCAACGAGAATTACGTTGTATGTGAATGACCCCCATTTAGTTATGAAAGTGGTCTTCTTCTTGTCTTCCTCTGCAATTCTGACCTGGTGATATCCTAATAATATGTCTACAAACGAATAAGATTCTTTTCCTGCAACCTGATCTAATACTTCGTCACTGAAAGGTGTCGAAAATAGATCATGCACACATGTAGAATTCATACTTCTGTAGTCCACATAGACCCGAATGTCTTCTATATCCTTCTTTCTATGTATAAATATGGGGCTAACCCACTCCGCTTCTTCAATTGAAAAAATAAGCCTTGCCGCAAGCATTTTTTCTACTTCCTTCTTGACCTTCTCTTCTATTTTAGGATTAAGGCGATATGGTCTGTGCTTCACAGGTTTTGAGTCAGGTTTTAACTCGATCTTCATTTCTCCCATGGCTCCTTTTATACCTTTCAGTTCTGAGAACATTTTTGGGAACAAGTCTTCATACTCCCACAACAAGTTGTGGACTTCATTCATAGTCTTATAATCCCAGTAATATCCTATGGAAGCTATTTTAGGATGCTCTGTACTCCCTATATTAACTTTCTACAACTTTAGTGGATTGTTATAGGAGCTATAGGTGTGATTAGGTATAGTATCCTGAATCTCTCTATTGCCTTCCATTTCTTTAATAGTTAAGTTTATGAGTTCTTCTAATTCATCGGGTTTTTCCAGGTCTTTATTAACTTTATAGCGAGCTATAGGTATCGTATCATATTTGTGACTCAGACTAGACTAAAGTAATTGAACATGGTCAACACATACTACTAGGCTTGGTCTCTGTTTGCAAATGTCAGTAAAAATAATTTCTCAGATTCTTTGAAGGACTATGTTGAGCTCAAGGTACTTACTTGTGAAGGAGAAGTCCTTGCAAAACTGGTCTTTTAAGTTCTGCCAACAACTTGTTTGTCTTCTGGTCTCTTCATGTATGTACCAGGATTTTGGGATCGGACCCAATGAGTGGAGAAATACATGAACCTATAGGTGAGAGGGTACTTCCACAATTCTCCACTATTTTAAATAGTGCTCAATATGCACTTTGGGGTCAGACTGTCCATCGAACAATTGTGCATCTTGAAAATCTATATGCATCTCTTATTTCAGTTGATCCCTACTTTGGAATCGACATCATATGGCTTGGTTCATGTCTTCCCACTCCATAATCAAGGCTCTATGCGTGGCCCACCATCTAGCGGGGGTATCCTGCAAGGCTAAGTCAAGAACTGAGATCCTTTGATCCGTCGTTATTTTCTCTTCCATGATGGTAAGAAAATTTTCTACCTCTGAGGTACCATCATATGTTGGGTGTTCCCCGGCCTGGGTTCAAATCCTAAAGCTTCTGAGGTCTTTTTGGGTAGGATGTTGACATTGGATCCCAAATATAGCATGACATATTTAATTTCAAAATCATCTAGCTCGGCTTATAACCTAAATTATTTTCCTATTCACACCTTTCTTCTTTGTATTCTCTGGGTATTCTTCTCAGAGAGGTTGGTCATTATGATGGCTTCTAGGGTTCCCTCATTTCCAAGTATTAGGTACAATGTTTTGTGCAACTTATCTGTAAGTTGGTCATCCCCGAGGATATCAAAGAACAATTTAAACCAAAGATTGATTATGTTTTGGGACTGCTCAGGGTGTCTCTTTTGAATTACAGGGTTTCTAGGTGCAAGTGGTGAGGTAGGGGCTTGCGCAA
>ML790158.1:105178-130304 GCA_009831015.1 Picea engelmannii | reverse complement strand
TTTATGAATTGCATAGGGGTCATAGTTTACTTTGTTTTATATGATGTGATCCTTATTGTTATAGTTCTTGCCTTGTCGATTTTATGCAAATGATTGTCACAATGTTTTAAACCTTTGATTAAAGTGTTTGATTATGCAATGGCGTGTTGGTTAAACATATGGGTTTGATATCACATTTGAATATTCATGGTTTGAAATATGGTAAATGGTGCATTGGTATATCGTTTATCGTTTGATTTTTGGGTCGGCTGAATAATATGCTTTGAAATATGTTATGATTGTTTCAACAGAGGGTTAATACGTCGGTTGTACTTTGAAATTACTATTTTTCATGGTGGTAAGTGATTCCACCACCCTCGCATGCGCACATTAATGCCTCCCCTTTGATCGTTCATAGTGGTTACACTGAATGACCCTGTGTGCTGGTGTTTTTGACCCAACCCTTACCATGTGCTCGCACCATGGCTCCAGTCGTGAGGGCTGAACCGAATCGTATCCAGGCTCTGTTGATGTTCGACAGTGCCCGTGCTGACCTTGAGGAATTTGGGTGGCTCTCGTTCATACAGAAATTTGATGGTTTTAACCTCGGTGTTGCTAGGAAATTCGCATTGACCTTTGATGGCTGTCGAGCCAAGGTCGGGGATGTTCAATTGCAAATTGACAAGCAATTTCTCAGTTTAGCTACGGGTTTACCTATCACTAGGCAGAGATGGTCCAAAAACTGCAAGGTAGAAGAAGTCCCTTGGTCTTTTCTCTTTCAGTCACGCAAGGTTAGTTCCTGTGACAAGGGTTTACCCGTGACCATGCTGAAGCAGCGATGGCATGACTTGTTGATGGTTATCAAGCAGTTCATCACCTGCGAGGGTCGATATGGGTTTGTTTTCTTACACCACCTTCGTCTGATTATGGTTTTTATGGGTTTTGAGCTTAATATGCCATACTATCTGCATAGAAGCCTATTCAAAATGTTTAAGAAATTTAAAAGGAACCAGGCTGATAGAAGCCTCTTTCACTATGGGCTGGTTAAAATGATTGTTGTTTGTCACCTAGGGTTACACCGAGACTGTTGGGATGATTTTCTTGCGCGCAATAATTTTGTGGATTCAAATCCACCACAGGTTGAAAAACCTGTGGTGAACGAGGATAAAGCTATACCCCTGATTCCCTACAGTATCCTTTTACCTAAACCCTTACCCGACTCACCCATCGACCTACCCCACTCTGTGACCAAGGATGTTGAATCTATTAAGCCTGTGGAGAGGAAGCCCAAAGCCAAACCTACTTCAAACACCAAAGGCAAAAAGAATGCGCGGCTAATATCTCGAATGGCGAGGAATAAACCCAAACCCCCTGTCAATCCTGACCCGATTGTGTTGAGCAAGGACTCTGATTCGGAGGTTGAACGTTTTTTGGCAAGTGAGTATCCCTATTCGGACAGCTTGTGTGCCAAACCCCCATACGACTTCGTGTCAAACTTACCACCTTGCTTGAAAAATGACCCGGATTACCCTGGCATTAAGCTTCCATGTGAAACCCCCGATCGTATATCTAAACCCTCTCCTGCTCTGCCACCCTGTGATCAGTGCGGCTTATGGTTAGAGAGATACTATCTTGATGTGCCTATGTTACAGTCAAATATTAAATCTTTGGAGGACCAGGTTACACTGCTTACCCATCAAAAGGCTGAGTTGCAAGCCACTGATAAAAGACAAAGAACGACAGGCTCCATTTTATTCAAAAATGTGGAATCGGCCACAGCTGTGGTGAATTCTAAGCTGGCGTAATTGGTTAGCCTCGTCACATAGGTATGTGTAATATCAATCATTTTTGTAAATAGTATGAGTTTATATAACAATTCAAGTTTGGTTTGAATAGCTCTGTTCAGCATTGATTGGTTTCGTTACATTGTATACTCAGCCTTGCTTTGACTGAATGGAATTATGTTTAGTTTCGATTAGATTTTAATCGATCCGATTTAATTTGATTTGGATTTGAGTTGTTTGATTTTAGCTAAAATGAATGCTCTGTCAATTAGAGTCATTTGTATCTGTTATAGACACAAGTTGTTTCTCCTATTTCGATTCTGAATACGATCACATTTCATTTTGATTTCATTATAATGTATATGCTTTGATTGGTAACAAGTGTGATATGGTTAACTGTTACGATTTTATTTCCATATGACTTTCGACCAACTCGAATACAATTTGGATTATTGTTAATATGATGTTGTATGATTTCACCCAAATCGTGAATGAATTCAATCTGTAATAGTTATGTGAAACCCAGCCGATTAATTCGTATTGGTTTGTTGTTGGATCGACCCTGTTATTGGTTGGATTTGTAATAGCAATGATTATTCAGTTACAAAGTGATTTGTTAAAAGATATTGGATTCACTGTTATTCTATATTCAACTCAGTCACGATTTGTTTCTATTGTTACCCAGTTTACGATTATCACTTCTGTCGACTTGGTGATGGTTGTGATCGCTATAATTTGACCCTGTCTATTGACTGTATAACGCCCAGCGATTGAAATCTATGGCGAATTTTGTTTGATATTATGTTGTTATATTTACCCATGATCGTAACAGTCTTGTCGTCTTTGTATTTAATCAAAACGACATGAATCTTATGTTGCATTATTATAGCCATAACGAATGGATTATGATGGTGGTGGATTACATCGTATCACACACGATATGACTCACTATGGATTTCATGTGATATGGAACAGTCTTGTTACTGTTTGACCCGTTTTTTTTGGTGAAAGAAAAACAGAGTATTCTTACCCCTGTTTTCCATTGAATCATTTTTGAATAATAAAATCATTTGAATCATTAGTGATTCATTTTCAATGTTTATTGAAAGAATATTGGTTTGGATTATTTTTAAAAAAGATTTGATTTTATTTCTATCTGATCCTGTATTCTATTTTAGACTAGCTACAGAATCAGATGATTCTGTAGCTAAGTCTGTAGAATCAAATTTGTATTGTTTTTCTAATGAAATATCTTTCTAACTTGATATGTTTGGTCTATTGCAGATGAATTCAAAATTGCAGTGGATATGATGAGTAGTTAGGGGATATTTCAAAGATCTCACTTGCATTTTAGTTTCCTAGTTTAGTCGATTTTGGGATATTTCCCAGATTATGTAAAATTGTTTGATATTATCCACAGGGAGGTTTTACCCTGTGGAGAAACTTATATATACTTATTATTTTTGTAAGAATGATTATCCTCATTCATGGGAGAACAAGGATATGGAGTTTTAATACAGACTGAAGCAGAATTTGGTGTTTTTTCACAGCTTTAGCTTCACATTATATCAACATTTTGTTTCATGTTGTGTATATCAATTTGTATCTATTTAATGACTACTTTAGATATCTTAATCATGTGCAAATGATATAATCTTAATCACTGCAATTCATATATGTTTTCTTCCAAGTGTATAAAAGACATAACAATTTTTTAGTTTAGTTTGTGAATGACAGGTTTATCTTCTTCATAAGTTGAATTATCAAATATAAGTTTTTTGCATAACAGGTTTCCCTTTGCAGAGATTTATAATCATAAGATTGTTATGATTTTTTATGTCTTGTTTGTCCTGTTAACAATTCAAAGAGCAGCACAGCCTATCATTTACGAGAAGCTTTTGGACTAACCGGTGCGAGTTTACTTCCGCCGAACAACTTCAAAGTTATCATATACAGGAAAAATTAGGAGTGCTTCCAGGTCAGTTAATCTTTTCCTTGCTGTTTTCATTAAGTAGTTTAGTTTAGATATAAGTTTAATTAGATTTATATTAGATTGTTTAATTTCAGTAAATATATTAGGTCGTTTAATTTCAGTAGTTTTATTTCTTTTTCATAAAATATAAAAATCAAAAAACATATATGGTTGTCTTAGGACAGAAAGTACATGAGTTTTACAGGTTTTATTCAAATCTGCAACTGTGTATATTGTACATTTGTGAATAAGTTGTAATTTAACCGGCAGTTAGACAGTTAATTGTTAGAGTTAGAATAATAGTAATTAGTAGTTAGTATATAGAATAGTTAGAGTAGTTTATATTTAGTTTTAGTTTAATAGAGTAGTTTGTTTTAATTAGATTAGTATAGTAGTTTGTTTTATTAGTTTTAGTTAGTTTAGTTTGTTTTTATTGTTAGTTAGTTTAGTTTCTTTTATTTAGTTTTAGTTTGTTTTATTTGTTTTAGTTAGATTAGTTAGTTTAGATTAGTTTTCTCTTTGGTTTTCTAAAGACCTTAGAGCGGCCAACGGAGCCATTAAACTCGTCAGGGTGGTTCATTCTAAACGGCTTGGGTTATTAGACAACCCTAGACCGGTTCCACTCTCTCAATTGACGGACGGACAATTTCGCCCGTCAACAAACATTCAACAACATCGAATCTGCTAGGCAGAGTCGTATAGTACTCCTTGCTCTTCTATCCAACTTGTCCTAATCTTCCTTCGACATACCAATAGCTGGTGTACTAGTAGTTTGTGTACTGGTAGGTTGTGTACCAGTAGCCTGTGTGCTTGTAGACGATGTACCAGGATCCACAGCGATCCATTGTTCTTTGTCTACAAGAAGGTCCTCCATATTGAGCTTCCATAGCTCAAAGTTTTTACCGTTGAACTTCTCTATCTCGATTCTAGATGAGCTTGCCATTCCTCTTTATTTACTTGAATCTCCACTGCAAAAGCTCCCACTAAACCCAGGTTTATCATAGACACAAGATAAACTTGATCTATCAAGACCGAGCCAAACCCTCAACAACAAAGGCGTCCCTCTGAAGCCAAAAATGAGCTCTGATACCACATGTAAGTTTTAAACCTGTGAAGTAAAGCAATGCATATAGATTCTTAAGCAATACAGAAATTAATCAATGGCTCATACACAGAGTACACAGATTTTATACCGGAAACCCTCAACCGGGAAAACCTTTCTTATTTTCATTATCTTGAATTTCACCATTCACCATACAATATATAAAATGTTTTTAGGTATTCCGTAGATACCAAAACCCTAATCCCTTAATCTGGGATTAATTTACAAATCCGCTAAGAATATCAAAAACCACCCAAAAACAAATTTCGGGGCGTTGCCCCAAACGCTGCGCGTAACCAGGGGGGCATACCTACCCCCCCTGGGACCCCCCTAGGAAAGTGCCCATTGTCGTATCTGACGCGCCCACACACACACACACACACATGCAAATAATATAACACATACACAACACTGAGAATGTGGAGGCATTATCTCATGGGCAGAAAATTCAAGCTAAGGACAAACCATAGTGGTATTAAATACTTGTTTGAGAAACCAACACTAAATTCCAGATAAACTAGATGGCTAGAATTTCTTAGTGACCGTGACTTTGACATCAAGAACATCAAGGGAAAGGGGAATAAAGTGGTTGCTGCACTCAAAAGGAGGGTGTGTGAAATGCATGATACAACCATTAGTATGCATAGCTCATATTTGAAAAGAGGAATTTTGGAAGTTGTAGTATCATATCAAAATTATGTGCAAGTCAAAGAAGGATTACAGTAGGGAAATGTACAACTAAAATTTCAAGATTATAGGCTAGAAGAGGATGGGATCCTCTTGTACAAGAACATAGTTTATGTTTCTAATTCTCTAGAGTTGAGAAATTTAGTTCTAAAACATATACACAATGTGCCATACATTGGACATCAAGGATACTAGAAGACAATTGCAATTGTAAGAGACCAATATTTTTTTCCTAGAATGAAGAAAGATGTGGCATATTATATAGCCATATGCATGGAATGTATGAAAGTAAAGGTTGGGCATAGACATCCACGTGATTACTAAAACCATTTCCCATTCCTAAATGGCCATGTAAATTTGTTACTATATATTTCATTACCAAATTTCCCAGAACAACAAAGCAAAATTATTCCATCATGGTAGTGGTGGACAAGCTTACAAAGACTGCACATTTTATTCCAATCAAGATGAATCACAAGCTAGCCAACATTGCATAAATTTACATGAATTTTTTTTCCAGGATACATGCGGTGCCCAAGGAAATAATGTCCGATAAAGATCCCAAATTCACATCTAATTTTTGGAGAGGGTTATTTAAAGGATTTTGGGACAAATCTAAATTACAACACATCATATCATCCATATTAAGATGGATAGACAAAGAGGGTCAACCAAATAATTGAAGATATGCTTAGAATGAATGTCATGGAAAATCCTTCCAAGTGGGAAGACTATCTTCAATTAGTTGAGTTTTATTACAAAAACGGGTATCATGCATAATTGAAGATAAGCCTATTTGAATCCTTGTATGGTAGAAAATGCAACACACTAATGAGCTCAGATAACCCAACAAACAAAGTTGTTATTGTGATAGAACCGATGGGAGAAATGGAAGAGAACATGGTAAAGATCAGATAAAATTTAAAGGTATATCAAGACTGGAAAAAGAGCTATGTGAATAAAAGAAAGGCACATAGGGAATTCAGAGTGGTAAAGCATGTGTTTCTAAAAGTAAAGGATAAAAGGATCTTGCTAAAATTGGGAAGCCCAAAGTTGGCAATGAGATATTATGGGTCGTTTGAAGTCCTAGGTAGAATAGGCCCAGTTGCATACATTCTTGCATTTCCTACATCCATGAGAATTCATGATGTGTTTCATGTGTCTTTATTGAAGAAATGTGTGCCTAATCCTAACCATGTGATTCATTGGAATGAAATCCAGGTGGAGCATGAAGGGGACTTTCAGGTGGAGCTAGTGCACATTTTGGACTGGAAATTCAAAGTGCTCAAGAACCAATCCATCGGCATAGTAAAGGTCCAATAGAATTTTTATGATCTGAGTCTCTGTATATAAGTGTATGAAGACTTCATTTTGGCAGTTGGAGTTCTTGGAGCCACAACCTTGAGACTTCCTATCTTACCCGTGCTAGATCTCTGGAAGGAAATGTTGTACACACCTACCACACTTAGGTGAATGAGTGTGGGGCTCTTTTTACCAAAAATTCCCTCTTACACAAAATTCCTTAGTTAACAATAACCATTAACACATTACTCATTGTTGTCATTGATAACTAGTTAGATGTGAACACATATCAACAACATATATGAGCAATATATCATTGAAAATTCATTACCACGAGGAACACAAAGAACACAAGATGTATGTACAATTTTTCTTTTTATTACGGACTACAATCCTTGGGGTTTATCAACAACAACTGAATAGAGTACAACTCTACAAGAGCACCAGATCTATAATGCAAGACTCATTTTACACCCTCAAAACCAACTGAGATGAGGCAACAATCCTCCACAGATATCAATCTTTCACAGTTACGTGACCTGTTAGTAGTGCAACCCACGTGTATACGCGCCCTAACTCACTACAGCCCGCGTATATACGCGACTAGTCTATAATGCAACATGTGTATGCTTCTGAGAAACTAGGGTTTTGATTTGCTTCACATACTTATATCCTATGCAACCTACAATCACATTCTCTTCTGTCTCTCACTGTCCAATCTGACCCGCAGTCAGTCACAACACATCCAAGCTCTCACAACACATCCAAGCTCTCCAATCTCTTACTCATGCTCCACAATCAATCAATATGAATGCTAACTCAAACATTTATAAGAAACTATTATACCATAGCAATCATATAACCACTTAATCACAAGAGTACTTGTAATATCCCTCGGTCGAACCCTATTGTAAATGTAACGCAAGTGTACTTAAGCTGGTGAGATGTTTTGACATCATTTTTGTAATGCACCTTTCATGGCATAGTGCGCACATGTACTGCGCAGTAAAATGATGTAGTGTGCACATCCCAAATACCGCGCGCAGTAACTAAAGTGTGCACAATATTGAGGTCAACGAACCTTTGTGTATATGATATGTGTTATAGGCTGGTGAGCCAGTTATTATAAGCTGGGATGTTTATGTTATGGAATTATGCCAGAGGACCTAGATGTTAAAGGACAGTGCACCTATTTTGTATATGTATCATGATTAATATAAAATACATCATTGCGTGCAGACCGACCACGATAAAAGAGATGGGGGACTAAATTCCACCAGTTAGGGAAAGGGAGGGCCAAAAGGTAAGGGAAAGGGCTAAGCTAGAGAGCTTAAGCCAAAAAGGAATATTATATTAATATTTCTTAAAACATAAAGTATGGATAATTAATTTATACTAAGTTCTAAAGTTGGGGACAAGTGGACCAAAGTAGCTCCCAAAATGACAAGTGTCAAGTTGGGGACATGCATACACATTGTTGGGACTGAGTCCATTTCGGTGGGAATCTTTTGAATACTCTTCCATCATGCAACCAACATTCATCCATGATTCCATGAACATTTTTCATTCACGTAGTTAGCTATCCTTCAGACATTCATTTCACTATACCAAAATTGTATCCATAGCCATATCTGTATGTGTAGTTGGTTAGCTTGGGAGATGGATTGAAGAAGCGGGTTGTCAGGCCTGTGGGATATTGAAGAGGTGGGTTGTCAAGCCCATGAGAAATTCTCTAAGTGAGAAAATTGCTAGGAATTGATTTCCTGCAGGTGATAAACTACAACTACAGGGCTCAGAGACTTCTTGTCCGGCCTATTGCTAAAGCCATGGAAGGGAAGTGGGGCAACCGAAGGACTGTTGAGCAGAGAAGGGGAACACTTCCTAGGGTGGGACATGCATGTGGGGAATGAGAGACTATAGGCTATTAGTTTGAGTGGCACCTGAGACAGAGTATTTCATGTTGTCTGTGAACCTTTAGCCTGGTTAGGAATCCCTTTACCCGGGTGGAGTTTAGTCCCAGCTCGGGGGTGTCTCACTGTTGAGAGTGATAAACAATGTAGTCTAAGGCTGGGAGGTTTGTGGACAGTCTGCATGCACTTGGTGACATTCTTACCAAGCTAAGTACCAATTGTGTGATAAATTTACATGCTGCATTGTTAGTTACATGCTTATTTCATGGGCTTATCATATGAGTGATTATAATTGTCCGTATGCTTATGGGTATTTCCCTGTATATGCTGCATGTCTGTGTTTTACTTTTATTCAGTATGAAATTGTATATTTACAGAATGTAATTTTTTTTTTACGTTTTATATGTAAATATTCCGCAAGAGTGTTGTATGTACATGTTTTAATTGCATGCAATTATATATATATATATATATATATATATATATATATATATATATATATATATATATATATATATATATATATATATATATATTTGTATTTTTATGTGGCATAGCTCAGTTGAATACTGGGTATGTTACAGTATGTTCCGCAGTGAGAGAACGAAAGTGTTCCCTCGTGTAGCATGGCCTGGACATGGGTGGTCGGGGACGTTATAGTACTGCTCACTCCATCAACCAACATAAACCACTTCATAACATCCATACCAAGAATTCCCTAAGCATTCACAACACAACAAGCAATAGTATCCATCAAGACAATAATGTAACCATACCAAAGTCTTAGTGATAGATATGAGCCCATAGAATGCAAATCTGGAACTTGCTTCAGTATTCAACAGGTAGTCATCAGCTCAAACACAAATCTCCATGATTTTATTCACTGTACGCACCTTGTCCTCATACAACCCGCGTATGTACGCGTCCTGGCCCATTACATCCCACGTACAACTCATAAACTAGGGTTTTTGAAGCTACGAGACTTTTGTCGTCAAGATATCTAATATTGCTAAAACTTTAATGCGTCAATGAGATCCTACTTAGGCTCTCTTTCTCAGAATAGATCTTCAATCATGCTCAAGAGATCCACACCAAAGATTCTCTCACAAGAATCTCTCACAAGAAGCTCTCCATCAATACTCCAAAAGATATTCTCACAATAATCTCTCCACTGATCTACACAAAGGATATTTTGCAAGAGACCATTGCTATCTTATTTATACTTTCATCCTCTAGGTCACTTAACCTATTTTCCTTATTTTAGGGTTAACCACTTTCCATAAATAGAAGGTTCTCCAATACTTTATCATTTAAATATTCCTTCTTGATTTTGTCACTTCTCTTTATTATTTAAATAATCCACCTTGACTTTGTCACTTTAATTTATAATTTAAATAATGATTTCTTCTTTTAAGTCACTTTGACTTCTTTGACCTTGGGGGATTCAAGCCTTTATATGGGGGTCCTTCAACTTCGTAAGGCCATAACTCTCAAACCATGAAGAGTTATGTGACATTCCACATACCACCGGAAATGGCATGACAAGCACTATCCATATAGGATAGTTTCACCAACAAATTCACTGATATTCATGTCATTATTCCACATACAAGCATGGGTCCTCTAACCATACTTCTAGGATAAATCAACTGCAAAGCATCTTCCTGAGAGGGATTTCACCATAAGGGGACCACTTTGGAGTTCATCCATTTGTGTACCTTATCAACCATGATAATACCATTACATCAATCCAAATATGCATCATGTATCAATGACAACTCGTTGATCCATCTTCATCATATCAATGACAACTCATTGATCCATCTTCATCTATGCATTCTCATCAAGGATAATACATATTACATTTGAAATCAATCATCAATCATCAATCAATCCTTTGGCATCAATCAATAACTTGACATCAATCAATCAAACCATTGGCATCAATCAATCACTTGACATCAATCAATCAAAACATTGGCATCAATGAAAACCTGATCCAACAATCTCCCCCCTCTGCATTGATGGCAATACCAACATTGACGTCAACACCAATTACCAATTATTGATGTCAACATGTAGATAAGGCATGCTTCTACATCAATAGTCAATATGACTATCTCTCCCCATCAATAATCATCAATCACATCAATGGATCATCTCTCCCCCTTTGACATCAATGGAAAAGGGCCATTCTCCCCTTGGGGCTGCTCCCCCTGTCTGAATGCTTTTGATTTTCCTCTGAATAATCTCTCCCATTTTGAACAAGGGATATCACTCTGATGTAATTCTGAAGATACATCGCTCATACTCCCCCTGTGACCATCACTCCCCCTGGAATTATGACTCTATGTTCTTTCTTCAAATATAGGGATTTTTTCTAGGTATGCATTTGATAAATATCTCCTCCTAGAATCATGGGAAGAAGAATGACTCCCCCTATGGGTATGTCTCCCCCTATCTCCTCTACAATATGATCAACATGAAATTGCTACTGCTCAACCGGATCATAGATCAACTTCTTTTTGAATGACATTCCTTGGACCTATCCATGCATCAAACTTGTGCCATACCATACATCATGAAACAAAAGATATGTCAACAAAAAAATAGAGAATCATGAACAAAATATCAACCAAGTACATCATGTACCAAAGTGTGCCCACCATGCACAACACCCATGTACATCGACCATGTACATCAACATCATATAATGTGCCAAAAGATATCATCCATGGAATGTATCAACCATATGCGTCTATCAACATGCCAACATGTGCATCTACCAATATGCCAACCATGTGCATCCACCAATATTCCAACCAAGTGCATTTACCAACATGAAAGACAAGTGTCATATCACTCATGATATGTCACCATCATGAACCAAGTACCATAACCATGTATCTCAAACAAATACCAATTGTTGTGCTAATCAAATAATACCAATAGTGTATTGTCATTAATCATATGCCATGTATAAACATGTATCACCACTTGTACCAAGAAAGTACATCAACCATGCACCAATACCACAACATGATGAATCCTCATACATGTATGCCAAATCCTCCATAAAATATGTTCCAATCAAATTGCTAGTAGGTGCCTCTACCAATGTACTAGAAATGTACCAATCATGCATCAAGGCTATGACTCCTCCATGATGTACACCATGATTACCTCATCAAATCACCAACTACATGTCCCAATATGTATCCCATCTATATGCCAAATGCATGCATCAAGTTTTCCAACAAGCAGGATTCCAATAATACATCATAAGATATATCAATGAAACTCAAATATGTACCAGCCATGTACACCAACAGATCAACATTGTTCCTCCATTCACTTCAGCAAATACTAAGCATCCATTAACATGGCCTTTCATTATTTTTTATCATCACATTACATAATCCAATATAGAATCATGAAAAACCTGCAACAAATAGTGTCAGAACATGCAACAAACAATGTCAAACCCTGCAACACATAGTTATACCATCACATCAAGCTGCAACCCATGTGCATTGCCTTTTTCCCAAGGCTTTACCACATAAACATAACTTTCTGCACAACAACTCGCATATGTACGCAACCTATTCAAGGTCAGCCTACATATGTACGCAACTGATACCACTGTCACCCGCATATGCTTCAGTAGAAGACACACTTGAGCCTCCTTTAAGGCTTTCATTCTTCTCTGGATGTTCAATCTTCTTCACCTACTTCTGAAGGTGTCCATGCTTCTATGAACTTGAGCTCCGAGTTTCCATTTTTGCAAAGATGTCTCCCTTCCTTACTTCATTCCTTCTTCTAGCCATGCTAAGTGAAGTCCTCATCATGGAATTTATTCTTGTGTTCCAACAATCCTGGGATTTGTGGCCAAATCCACTACAGCTGTAGCATCTCATGGTGTTACAATGAACAACAATGTTTCCTACTTGACCACATCTCCAACAACTTATGTTGTTATGAAATCTTCCATTATATCTCCTTTCATAAGATCTACATTCAAAATATTTGTGACCATATTCATTACAGGAATAACGATGCCCGTGAAAAATACTTTCATACCTTTTCTTTGGTGTCCCAAAGATAGCTTCTTGATGTCTAATTCCTTGCTTTGTTCTTTTGAAATTTTCTTTCCCTTGTGTAGATGGTTGTTTTGCAACATTGTCTTCCTTCTTTGATGGACTTACCTCATACTTCTTTGAGGTGCTTGCTTCAATATGTGTATCTTATTATTTGTATCAAAGACTCGATTTATCATATGGTGATCTTTGACTTTCCAAGATCTCATCCAAGATTTGTGAGCTATTCAAGAATTTGTTTGACTTCTCTACCTTCTTTATAAGGTCAACAACTCCAGCTTATAACTTATGACATGACTCTTCCTTTTCATTTATTTGATCTTTCAATAGTTCCTCTACCCTTTTGGATTCTTCAATTTGGGTCTTGAGATGGACAATAGTTTCAAAACTTTTGCTAATCTCATCATCCACCTTCATATCTTCTTTTTCATTCTTTAGTCTTGTGATCTCTTCTTCCTTTTCTTCTAATTGAGTCTTATTGCTCTCTTCTTTTTCTTTGAGCATTCCCTTTAACTTCAATATGTGCCTTTGACTCCTCCTAAGAAACTTATTAGTGTTATTCAAAAGATAGTTATAGTGTGTATAATAATGATCACTACTATATCTATATAAACCCTCTTGAACTTCTTTTTGAAGATCACTACCATCAAAATTTACACAAACTATTTCTAGATCTTCTTCTTCACTTGAGAAAAATTCAACATCATCACATTTTGAATCATTGCAATCAAGAGTCTTTGGAGATTCTTCACCTTCACTTGAAATACTTTTGAGATCTTCCTTTGTGCTATCTTCACTTGAAATGTTTTCAAGATCACATTTTGAAATAATACAATCAAGGGTTTTTGGCGATTCTTTACCTTTGATAATCTTGATGGAGTGGTCTTCAATATCTTCCTTCTCCTTCTTGCTTTGATATGTCTCCTCTATATTTAGCCATAGATCCTTGGCAGAAGTGCATTGTCCCATGCTCTCTTTGATAGGGCTTGAGAGTCCATTAAGAATGGTCTTGAGATCCAATGCATCATTCTTCTTTCCTTCCCTTTGAGATGCATACTTTGACTTGTTCTTCAAGGAAACTGATCCACCAATGGATTCCTTCCAAATAGTCGCTCCCATTGTCTTCAAATGTACTTTCATCTCTATTCTCCAAGTAGAATAGTTTTCCTCATCAAGGATTGGAACTTCATCATCCATTTGTGTTTATATGAATCTCCTTCAAGCTTGTTAAGGCTTGTATTAAAGGTTGGCTCTGATACCAATTGTTGGACACACCTACCACACTTAGAGGGGGGGTGAATGAGTTTGGGGATATTTTTACCAAAACTTCCCTCTTACACAAAATTCCTTAGTTAACAATCACCATTAACACATTACTCATTGCTGTCATTTATAGCCAGTTAGATGTGAACACATATCAACAACATATATTAGAAACATATCATTGACAAGTCATCACCACGAGGAACACAAAGAACACATGATGTATGTACAATTTTTCTTTTTATTACGGATTACAATCCTTGGGGTTTATCAGCAAAAACTGAATAGAGTACAACTCTACAAGAGCACTAGCTCTATAATGAAAGACTCATCTTACAACCTCAGCACCAACTGAGATGAGGCAACAATCCTCCACAGATATCAATCTGTCATAGGTACGTGACTTGTTAGTAGTGTAGCTCGCGTGTATATGCACCCTAACTCACTACAACCCACGTATATATGCGACCGATCTATAATGAAACATGCGTATGCTTCTGGGAAACTAGGGTTTTTCTTTTTTTCACATACTCAGATACTTTGCAACCTGCAATCACATTCTCTTCTATCTCTGACTGTCCAATCTGACCCATAGTCATTCACAACACATCCAAGCTCTCCAATAGCTTACTCATGCTCCACAACCAATCAATATGAATTCTAACTCAAACATGTATAAGAAACTATTATACCATAGAAATCATATCACCATTGAATCACAAGAGTACTGCTCACTCTATCAACCAACATAAACCACTTCATAACAGCCATACCAAGAATTCCCTAAGCATTCACAACACAACAAGCAATAGTATCCATTAAGAAAATAATGTAACCATACCAGAGTCTTAGTGACATATTTGAGCCCATAGAATGCAGATCTGGAACCTGCTTCAGTCTTCAATAGCCAATCATCATCTCAAACACAAATCTCCATGATTTTATCCACTGTACATGCCATGTCCTCATACAACCCGCGTATGTACACGTCCTAGCCCATTACAGCCCGCGTACACCTCAAAAACTAGGGTTTCTAAAGCTACGAGATGTTTTCCATCAAGATCTATGATATTGCTGAAACTTTGATGTGTCCATGAGATCCTCCTCACGCTCTCTTTCTCAAAATAGATCTTCAATCATTCTCAAGAGATCCACACCAAAGATGCTCTCACAAGCAGCTCTCCATCAATACTCCAAAAGATATTCTCACAAGAAGATCTCCATTGATCCACACAAAGGATATTTTGCAAGAGACCATTGCTATATTATTTATATTTTCATCCTCTAGGTCACTTAATCCATTTCTAAGTCACTTAACCCATTTCTAGGTCACTTAACCTATTTTCCTTATTTTAGGGTTAACCATTTTCCATAAATAGAAGGTTCTCCAATACTTTATCATTTAAATATTCCTTCTTGATTTTGTCACTTCTCTTTATTATTTAAATAATCCACCTTGACTTTGTCACTTTACTTTATCATTTAAATAACGATTTATTCTTTTAAGGCACTTTGACTTCTTTGACCTTGGGGGCTTCAAGCCTTTATATGGGGGTCCTTCAACTTCGTAAGGCCATAACTCTCAAATTGTGAGGAGTTATGTGACATTCCACATACCACTGGAAATGGCATGACAAGAACTATCCATCTAGGATAGTTTCACCAACAAAGTCACTGATCTTTATGTCATTTTTCCACATACAAGCATGGTTCCTCTAACCGTACTTCTAGGATAACTCAACCGCAAAGCGTCTTCCTGTGAGGGCTTTCACCATAAGGGGACCACTTTGGAGTTCATATATTTGTGTACCTTATCAACCATGATAAAACCATTACATCAATCCAACTATGCATCATGTATCAATGACAACTCATTGATCCATCTTCATCATATCAATGACACTCATTGATCCATCTTCATCATATCAATGAAAACTCATTGATCCATCTTCATCTATGCATTCTCATCAAGGATAATACATATTACATTTGACATCAATCATCAATTAATGACATCAATCAATGACATCAATCAATCAAGCCATTGGCATAAATGACAACCTGATCCAACAGGAAAGTGGGACAACCTAACAAACTGCAATGCAGAAAATGGGGTACACTTCCTTGGGTTGTGTAAGTTGAGGGGAATGAGAGTTGTTGGTTGGAATTACTATAAGAGTCACTGAAATATGAATTTATAGAGTTTTGTGATGTAAAATTTTGTATATATGAATATGTACACAATTATGGTGATGTGCATCGAGGAAGGTGCAAAAATGTAGGGGGAGGGGAATGCAACACCTCAATGTTTAATCCCCATATTAGTGATGCAACACACAATTTGTAACTTCCTCTTCTTTCTCTCACAATATCCTCTCTCGTAATACAATATTCACGATAATGAAAAACCACAATACAATTCCCTCATAAAAGAGGGTTGTCTTCTAGGGGAAAAAACCTTAAAATAACTTCTACCGTAAGATCTGTGACGTTATAATGAACGGTCCAGATTGACTATGAAATTACAATATTTTAGAAGGCAATTTTTCACAAAATTTCACTTCGGGGGCACTGCCTGCACCCCCCCCCTGGACCCCCCTAGTGATAGTTGTGGGGAGGAAATCCCTCCCACACACCCCCGTTAGGGAATGAGGTCCAATCACGACTGAAACAAACTTCTGAATCAGGAAGATAATCAAGCTCCACAACCAATAGTTTCCACAAGAGAGGGGGGGATAGAGGGGGTCCAAGGGGGTCCAAGGGGGGTGGATTCCACATGCCTAATAAACAAAACCCACTTTTCTAAATTAATTTATTATTAGTATTTACCCCCTTTGAATTATCAAAGCAATCATTAAATGCATGTAAGAGGTTGGTGGGCAAAGTCATCTCACCTAGTTATTGAAGAATGGGATAAGTACATGAATGTAAGAGGTAGGTGGAAGAGTCATTGCACCTAGTTATTAGATAGTGGGTTGGGTAAAATATTTTCAGGAAGTGTGATATTCAAAGCATGCATGGGAGAATAAATGGATATTTGAGTATAGAGAGATTGCAGTTTTAACAGTTGGGGAGAGGAGAGGAAAATATATTTATGGGTGTTGGGAAGATAGGGAAGCCATAATAGGTGTTCAGGACATATTGCTAGTGTTGAAAAATGCACAGAGAGTTAGGTTATTAAGCTTGCAAGTGATTCTTTGTTAAGGAAATTACCCAATAACAAGTGAAAATGTTGTTGTAAGCATTCTTGTTACAACTGGAATTCCTAGAGTCCCCAACTAGGATATTTCCTGGTCAATCCCTAGAGGGAAGTGGGATATCCTGAGGGACTGCATGGAAGAGAAGGGAATCTCATTCCTTGGGTTGTATAGGTTGAGGGGAAAGAGAGCAAGTGGATTGGAATTGTTGTAGGAATTATCCTGCTGTGAGTTTTTACTAGGTTTTGGGTTATTGAGTTGAAAATAGCCATACATAAGAGCCATTCTTTCTTGTGGATTCATAGCCCCATCTCGGGGTGACCCAATTATAAGAGAACTAGAGAAATAGATTCTATGGTTGGGTGGAATTTCTGTCGTCTGCAACCAGTTGTGTATATTGTTCATTAAGATAAGTGTTTCAATCATTGTTCTTATTTACATTTTAATGATATGCTTAAATGTTGTGTTTTATTGTTGCATTTTACTTTGTTCTATGAGTTTTTTTATGTTGTTGTGTATGATTAAATGGGATACATTCAGGAATTTAAAATTAATGATAGTTACATGGGCATTTTTATCATGATGCATGCAGTTATTTGTAATGGGTATCAGAGTATTTTGTTTTTGCACGATAATGGGTACATTACATCTCCTCCCCTTTATTTATTCAAATAATTGTTTTAAATGTATACCACTTATTTTAGTAGATATTGTGGAAGGAAGAGGATTTTCATCCTATTTTAAATATAAATTCTTTTGCATACCTTGAATGATTAAACCACGATGACATAGATTTCATTTTTGTTTTAATCAAAGTTGGATAATACAAATTGTGTTTTTCTTTCTATGTGTAAAATCTAACATATTTGAGCATAAGTAAAAATATCCAACCAGGGCAACTCAAAATTTTCCTTAAGGAATCTGTCGAAGGAATTTCCTATGTCTTTGAGTGATAAAGGATGCCAAAAGGGAAATGGTAGATTTGGTAGGCGAACCTAAACTGATATTTTAGATAAAATCATAGTGGAGGGGTCAAACTTCAAGAACCATGGGATACTATATAGACCCACTCTTCCTCAAAACCATGGTCCCTCCTCGAAGACTTTATGATAATCATCATGACTATAAAATTGTACTACAAAAAAAACCTTTAAATTAGAAATATACCTTGTTTTTTTGGTCCAATTGGAGTAATCTACTGATACAGATCTATTGTATGAGATCAAAAACATTAAAATGACAAAATATCACAATTTATTATATGAGAAAAGGTAATCATTGACCTCCAAATAAGAGATCTCCACAGATGTCACCTTGTAATATTTATCCACTATATATGGATTTGTCATAACAAGAAGTTGAATTGTTTGAGGAGGAGATTTAGATCGAACTACATCCTTGAATGAAACCATATTTGAAGAAGAGGACGCGTATACTCCCACCCCTCCCTCACGCAATCATGGAGCTAAGATTAGCATTGATCCTTTGGATATGTGATGATAATGTAGCTAGGAAATATCCTTCCAATGTTTTCGTTAAAAAAAAAGATGATGTTGGGAAACTGGAATCCCCTAACTGTACTCTAGTTTTCCATTAATATTTACCACAAAATATAAATCATTAACCCGCAACATTATTTTTTTCCCATAAAGAGAGTTGACCATAATATGATAGCTAATAGAGGTTTTAGGCCTCTCTTTCCTTGTCGCGAGATAATGTGTCTTGGAGGCCTTGTATTCCAACTGCTGAGTATACCAGATATGACTCAATACTTCATGGTAACCTATGGAACCTGCATTTAGCCTATCTAATGCACTCTTCACTATAAGATATGGTGTAGCCTTCCATTTTTATACTCTCAAACAAAGTACCCTTAACAACATGAAAGAGACTTTCATTCCAATGCACATAGACCTCATCCAAACATATGCAAAAAATACCCTCTAAAAAAATGCAAATAGGGCTTGGAGGAAAACTTACATCCACACAAGGAAAAGAAGAAATAATGTGCCCTACATCCCAAAATAGAAAGAGAACCTTGAAATATTCAAGAATAATATCCTACCTAGTCCAAAAGATGCTACCATGATATAACTTTGCCTGGATAGCATAGACTGCCATAGTTGAAGACTTGGAAAACCAAAAATCGTGTTGGCGATGGCTAGGTTTTTGTAGGCTTGCACTCTGTCTCTCTCTCTCTCTTGTAATCCTAATTTAAACTCAAAGGGAAATCAAGGGACAAATTTTTGGGTATGGAGGTATTGCTAAGAAACACATTTCATCCCACTCTCTAACTCACAAGAAAGAATGAGATTTGTTGGCACTTTTCTAGCACCACATAAATATCTGCAAACAATAGCTTCAAGTTTAACATGTTTTTACTAGATTCTCCTCCAATTTGTGGATAAAAAAGGAGTTGGAGATGGATTTATGTATAGATATATATGTAATATTCATTGGCAAGGAAGGTCGTATGATGATACTTCCACTACATGCCTTGTTGTGAGCATAATGGTAATTTATTTTCCCATGGTAGGGATGACTATGTGTAGTTGTCTAAAACAATGTATTTGATCTTGAAAGACATGTGATGCCTTGTGTTCTTGAATCAAGGTACTTGAATATTTAATTCCTTATCCTTTGTCTTCCTAATGTTTTAATTCTTGTCTTTTGTTCCCTAAGTTGAAGAAGATGCAAGGGACTATTTTGCTCCATGAATAATAGAGAAATTTTTAGAATGGGGTACTTGTTGGGGAAGTATGTGTAACAAGCAATGTACTCTTTGGATATAAACCTATAGGATATTTATTTCGAATGAATTTCCTCCATGTTTGACCTTGAGAGCTAAGGAGGTCCCACCCCGATTCATCTCTTTTTTCCTTACAAAAAAACATATGCTCCCTAATGTTTCCTTTTTTCTAAGAAACATCATCCAATCAACTATTCTAACAAGTCAGTGCCCCATGAGAACTCCCAAGTATGTGAAGGATTGATCCTCTTAATAATATACTTTCAATATTTATGGCAATTGTGGAGCCATTGCGGGCACAAGAAAATGAAGTTAAGAAGAAAGACATTTGGAAGTGGATGTTTTCTCCAAAAGCATCACAAAAGATATCAAGGGAAAACTTCTAGAAATTTGTTTCCTCTATTAAAATTGATCATATAATACTAACGACATCATTACAAAATAATTGTTTTTCAACTTTAACCTCATTGCTACTTAAATACCCTTTTTTTGGAGCCATGCCAAGATACTAAAAAAAAAATCCACTACGAAAAACAAAAATAAAGGGTAAAAAGGGTTAACCTTGTTTAACTCCTCTTGAAGTGGCGTACAACCAGTTGGGTGGCCATGAACTGTGACTAAAAGGATTGATTTCTAAAACATGTTCTTGACCAAAAGGATATTATGCTAACATGTGCCTTTTATCTATATGATTAAACTTATGAAGTTTCGTCACAACTTGTCATGAGCCTTTTTCACATTAAATTTAAAAAAATGGAATCTAATTTCTAAATTTGTATCCTATGAAGAACCTCTCCAATCATTAATGCAACTTGCTCAAGAAATTCTTTAGTCGAAGGTGATCATAGTGAAAACCCCAAAGTACGTATGCACAAAGTAGGTCATTGTTATCGCACAATCTATACTTTCCCAAAGCCTAAAGGAAAGTAGTCCTAGATTGATGTAACATGGAGGTAGTCCTATCATTGCCAAGCCCAATAGGATACCTCTTTCTATTTAGGAGGAGAAGAAAATCACTCCAAGGGAGACGTCCCAAGACCTAGTTGGTTGATGAAGGGAGAAAAGACAAAGGTAAAGTCGACCCCTCTCTCTAGGTCACTCCAAAGGAAGAAGTCACTTGGTATTGTTTGGGGTTAAGGAGAAATTCAAGGTGAATGATACCTGCCCTTTACCAATGAAACAAAAAACATTAGTAGCAATCAATGATATCGACATTTGAATTTAGTGACTTCAAAATAGAGATATGTGCTACTAAAGACAAGAAAAGATAAAATTATAACAACAACAATGTATCCAGAAATTGCAAGTTATGATGACAAGAATGATATAGAGACTTTGCAATTTGATAGTATTTTGTCACTCACAATTTCAAGATTAAAATCAAGTCAATAAATGACTTAAATGGCTGTCCAAACACTTATACCAACATTAATTGATGATGATGAAACCAATAGAAACCACTTCAGAAAAGTACAATAATAAAGCAATAAGACAACTACTTCAACATCCAATGATTATAGTTTGCTTAGTACACATGTTTATTGGTTTTATGGATAGTTTGAGGGGTGTTAAGGGTCTGCAATGATGGATTTAAAAGTAGTTACAACAACAACAACAACCTCAAACAACTTCATAAATTTGCACCTAAAACACTAGAAAAAGGAGGACTAAAACCTTAGGATGATAACACCTAGGAAAATGCAAATTTTTGGGTTAGTTTTAGGGGTTAGTATGTTGATTAAGGCTGATAAATAGGGCTGTAACAACAATTATAGTAGAGATAAAATGGATGTTAGTGTTAGTGAAAGTTTCAAGAAGATGTGTTGAAGGCTTGTTTGGTCTCATTCATCCACAAGAGTGTAAAATCAGTTCCTTTTAGGGCTTATGGAGTCAATAACAATAACAATATTACTTGGGAAATACAATAATGATAATGCTTAGCTAAGGGAAGAAGTAAATTCAAGAGGTGTTGGAACTTCAAGGCCTCAAGAATTTTCCACTTTTAAGGGAGGTTTTGCTAGAGAGTAGGCACTTCTAGGCCATAGCGTACCTTCCTTCCTTATCTTTTTTGAAAGACAATTTAGTTGGTGACAAGAATGAGATTACTAGAGAGCTAGCACTTTAGGGCTCTAATAATCACTCTCAATAAAATATACAATTGGCAAGATCAAGCTAGTAGAATAGTTATAGAGATAAATAAGCATTTGTTGTTTCTCCCCTAGGGTTTAAACAAGCAATTTCATAATCTTAGACATGAAACAAGTAAATTTTACCAAAAATATCCATAGCATGAATAAAAATGCATATTTTCCACTTACTTCACAAAAAATAATCAAGTCAAACCCTAGTTGAAGACCATTCCACCGTGAAAAAATCCAAAATACACCACCCTAAAGCTCTCCCAAGAGGTGTGCACTAGTTATTTAAGCCAATAACCCTTAAAGAGGAAAAAAAATTCAGACCACCACTTGTGTGTGATGAGTTATATCTAAAAATGAACTTATCCAACCATATTTATATGGAAAATCCTGGCTAATTAATCCAACAGTTGTGTCTTTTCATAAAACAGAGCCTACATGTCAATTTTCTCTTAAAATTCAAAATTAAATCAATTTTCAACATTAAAACCCTAAATCAGGCGATGCCATCCTTCCTAGGGTGATGTTAGGCCTCCTCCATGATATGTTGATGTCATCTAACAAAACATTGGGCCTACAAAGGCCTTCCTCCATGCCACACGTGCCAAAATTGCAACCCAACATCTCTCAATGTCAAACCCTAGCTCTGGGTGACGTCCAAGGTATCCAAAGACAATGTCCAGGTGGGGAAGGGTGGTCTCTCTGGCCTGCTAGGGTGCCTTCAAAGGAAATGTCCTCTTCCTTCACTATGCAAGCCTTCAATCTCTTCTTACCCCCTTCTTGGAAAATATTTAACAGACAACGAATGGTAAATATTTAACAGACATCGAATGCTTGTCATTGATGGCAAGTAGAATAAGTACAGGAAGAATGTATATAGGATTGATGGCATGAGTATAGGAAGTTTGTAATAGACAGGCAAATAGAATATAAGTTCAGGAAGATCGAATGATCGAAGACAACGCAACCAAGCAAACAGAAGATAAGTTCAGGTTGATCGAATGATCGAAGGCCCGTAAAGCTTGAGAAGCATTTCTGATTGTTGGATCCATTCAAAATTCCTGAAAGAACGAGGGTCGTCAGATCTGAATGTAGACAAGAAGAGATCATTGAAGAGGAGGACAGATCTCAGGTGTTAGATCCAAGCGCAGGATTCGACCATCGTTGGATCAAGAAGAACCCACACATCCTTTAAGGTACAAGGAGAAGCGGGCGTAATCGCGATATCCAAAATAGTGACTTAATCTGAGCCGTCAGATCAAGGTTGAATCTGGACCATTGATCTCAGTCCATGTCACAGTTTCGTGGATTGAGAGTTGAAGAGGTCAAAAAATATTAACATCAAGAATCACGAAATCGTGATATGCGAAATCACGACTTAATCTGAGTCGTCAAATCAAAGTTGAATCTGGACCATTGATTCCAATCCATGTCGGGGTTTTGAGGATCGCGTGTTGGAGATGTCAAAGAAACAATGCAACAAGAATGTCGATTTCGTGATATGCGAAATTGCGATTCAATCACAGCCGTTGAATCAAGCTCAGATCTGGACCGTTGATATAACTCCATGTCAGAGTTTCAGGGATCGAGTGTTGGAGATGTCAAAGAAACAATGCAACAAGAATGTCGATTTTGCGATATGCGAAATTGGGATTCAATCGCAGCCATTGAATCAAGCTCAAATCTGGACCCTTTATCTAACTCCATGTCAGAGTTTCTGGGATCGAGAGTTGGAGATGTCAAAGTTTATTAACATTAGGAAACACGGTATCACAATATGAAAAATCGTGATTTAATCGCAGCCATTGAATAGAGATCAGATCTGGACCGTTGATCTAACTCCATATCAGAGTTTCACGAATAGCAACATGGAGAGGCAAAGAACCCAATGCAACAAGAATTCCAAAATCGTGAAATCACGATTCAATCGTAGCCATTGAATCAAGATCACATCTGGACCATCGAATCACAGGACATGTGGCAAGTGATCAAAATTGCGTTGACTTGGGGTCAACGGAGCATAGTGTTGTAATTCACGAAATTAGAAATCGCGAAAGCGCTTTTTGCATAGGCGCTTGGTTATGACCATAGTCATATTGGGGAAGGAGCTAGTGTAGAAAAGTTCTGTATCAGAACTTCGGAGATCGCGAAATGAAGTGTCGAGACACTTAGCACAGGATTGCCGAAATGGTGAAACCCAATTTAAAGGCAATGTCAATAAAGTTCATCCAACGGAGCAGATAAATTGGAATATGATTGGAAGGTTATTGTTCTCTCTCACAGGTAACTCCTCAGTTACGAATCTGTTAGAAAAACAGACTCATCATTGCGAATCAGTTGGCGTTTCAGTTGCTGAGACAATTGTCTTCCTTTTTCCGAAGGAGATGGGAAGTTGAACCGCCGTGATTGTGTATAAAAGAAAATGAGACAAACAACATGGGGTTGGTTGTTTTGTATGAGAAAAGAATGAAACTGTAAGAAAAGGAAAATGAGAGGATGAGCAGGAGGATATTGAGCATATGTGCAGTGTGAGATGAAACGCAAAGCAGAATAACATAACAAGTTGAAGAAGAGTAGAATGACAGAACAAGTTGATGCAGAGCAGACCTACTGAACAGAAAGAGGAAAAAATGAATTGCAGTACAGTTAGAAGATGACCAGATGTACAGAACAAAGAAAGATTGGTAAGAATTGATGTATCTGTGTAGTTGAATGTTTTTATGTTCATTTATGTTTTAGGGAGGTTGGGAGGTGCTCGGGAGGACTATTGTCCTCAGAGGTTCAAGTGGGAGATTGAACACGGGAAGTTGTAGCTTCCATCTGGTTGCAGCCAGAGAAACCAGGGTGGTAGGGTGGTGCAAGGGAGAACAAGTGTTCTCTGTTATACAAGTTGGAGCCTGTGTAACTGGAAGTTGGTGCTTCCATCCAGTTGGTGCTGGAACATAT
>ML790158.1:47140-64818 GCA_009831015.1 Picea engelmannii | reverse complement strand
ACTATGACTCATCAATATGTACCAACATCATCAACTATACACCTCATGTGTGTGCGCCAACTCATCAACTACTTGTCTCAACCATGTACTCAACATGTACCACAACCAAAAGCCCTCATCAATTTCATCATCCAAATATGATTTGTAGCTCTATAATAGACCTTTTATAAATGATCACATTCCTACAAACCTTCCTTAACTTTAAAAACAAGAGAATAGAATTTTCATCAAACTTTTCTTTAGTCTCACATGCCTAGTTTTGGATTAGTCAACAACCCTAACTTGAAGTAATCATAACTTTGAACCTGTAATTTATAAGGATTTGAAACTGATACACAATGTTATTCAGTGTGTTTTATGCAATTCCTCCAAGTGTCACTACTTGGAACCTCTCAGAAAAGGAGTTATAGCAAAAATGGCATACCTTGTTGAATTCTGGCTTATTCTAGAGAGCGACTTTCTAGAGCGTGCCTTGCACAAAATATTTGATGAATTGATCTAAAAATATTAAACAGAATACTAACAATTGTCCCCTACCCCAAAAAAATTGTCTCACTGAATTTGGATCTGTTATGAAGAAGTTATGACATTTTTACCCAAAACACCTGATTTTGACTAGTTTCAGGACTGGGCACAAACCCTATTTTCCACGAAGTGTAACTCCCAAAATACAACAACCCACAAGACAAATTGTTTACCACAGATACTATGATATGTTTTCTCACTTGTGTAGAAATTTCACAGTCTGAATCATTATATAAAAAACGTTATAGCGAAAATGGTGAGATGACATGTAAATAACATACCTTAGAAAGCACCATCAAAAGAATTTATCCTTCCTTGCATTTCAGCCTTCTTTTCTTCACCTTCACTTAGAATTCTGGTTTAGATATCCTTGGTTACCTCAGACACATTTAGATATTCAATATGCTCAAGTTTGATTCAAATGAGAGAGCCTTGTCTCTTATTTATACTCTCCAAGTAGCTTCCTTAAAAAGATCTTCTAGGTCACTTGGCCCACTTTCCTTATTTTAGGGTTGGGTCCACTTCTAATTTCTCCATTAAATTTATTATTTAAATAATTTATTTTGTATTCAATTTGAATTATAATACACTCATCACTTCACTTTATTATTTACCTTTTAAAATATCTTTAACCACTTTGACTATTTTGACCTTTTGGGGCTTTTAGATGACATATGAGGGTCCTCCAACTTCGTAAGGCCATAACTCTCAAACCATGAGGAGTTATGTGACATTCTACATACCACCAGAAATGGAATGACATGTACTATCCATATAGAATAGTATTATCTGAAAATATATCATAAATTATACCATTACCCATCAAACAAACTTGGGTCCATTACCCAAACCTGGGGTCTCCAACTTCTCATGGCCATAACTCTCTAACCGTGAGGAATTATGTGACATTTCACATACCACCGGAAATGACATGAGAAGCACTATCCATATAGGATATTTTCCCTAACAAATTCACTTTCCTTCATCTCATTATTCCACAATTAATCATGGGTTCTCTTACTCCACAAAGCATCTTCCCGTGAGGGCTTTCACCATAAGGGGACCACTTTGGATTTCATCCATATTTACTTCTTATAAACCATGACAAAATAATAATGAGTCATATTTACATTAAACAATATTAGTTCCATTACCCAAACCTTTGTGCTATGGGGATTTCTTCAAGGGTTGACATCAATGACAACCAACCTTAATCAATAGAATGTATGAAGTCTATGAGAAGAGAAGTATAAGTTTCAATTGTTTCTCTTCTTGAGAATTCCTGCAAGGAGTGCAGTGAAGGTCCGCAAGGAGTGCGTTGACAAGTTCTGAGTTTTATCTCAGAAAATATCAGGAGAGATATCGTTTTTCTTATACCAACAAAAGTGCGAGTATAACAGAGATTCGTGTAAGGTGTATACAGGTCGGTTGAAGCCTTGGACTTTTCCAACCAAGGAGAAAGGTTGAAGAACTGTTGTTGCAAGGAGTGTGCAGAGTTGAAGGTTCAAAAAACTAGAGGATATTGTGAATGTCGCAAGGAGTGCGTGCAAGGATACTTTAGAAAGTCTTGGGTTGCCACAGAACAAAGCTTAGGAAGGATAGAGATTTGGGGGAGGTTTGAAGGAAGGACGAGGTCTAGAGTCACCTCACATAAGTTAAGTTTAGAAGGAAAAGATGCCCAGATATTAGAGCAGGAGTCTCTGATAAGTTTGAACAGGCGGTTGAAATTCTCAAAGGGAGAATCACCGAAGTTTCGTGAACCTTTGGATCTTGCAGACCAGCAGAAAGGTTAAGGATGAGAGTCCTTAAGAATTCGCAAGTTTAGGAGGGATAGTGGTTGTTGGATCTGGATCAATGAGAGTCATTGATCTCGTGCTTGAATTTCATCATTTCGGAATTCGGGTGTGGAGAAAATTGTGACTTGGAGTCAAAAGTTGCAAACTCCCGATTCACAAAGTCCCGATAGAATCGGGACTGTTAGATCGCGAGAAGCTCAGAACTGTTGATTTGCGGAAAGGAATTATCGCGATTTAGACTATCGGTAAAGGGATTCGTTGCATTGCAAATCGCCGATACGTGAAATCCTGAGGCGACGAAATATTTGGGCCCCAGGTTATGGTCGAAAGTCCCATCAAGAGAAGTCAAGGGAGAAATTGAAGAATTGTTATCCCTTTTCGGGGTTTCGGGGACTGAAGGAGTCAGAGGGACTCACATAAGGAATCGCGAAGATGGGAAATCTGAAATACCTTTCAGACGAAGGTTGTGGTCACATCAGTTGGTCACGGCGATAAGAGTTTGCGTTTAAGTGCTTGTTTGCACAGGTGTAACTCCTGAGAAGGACCTGTGGAAACACTTGTGTGTTGAAGATTCTTGTGGGGAATCAAAGAGTCAATCAGACCCAAAGGGGAGCTCAAGAACAATCCTTAGACTGGGAGGTCGATTAGAACATGCTAAGGTAGGGGTACTGTGTCAGGTGGTATTAGAGATTACAATCATTGTTTTCTGTAAGAAAGGGAGACAGAAGGCAAGTTGTGATTTGAATTCTGTGAGGAAAATATTTAAACAATGTTTCCCAGAAGACGCCAAGACAGACCAATGCTCGATCCAGTTGTGGAAATGGAAATGAAAGAACTTTGTGCTCGATTAGATGCTATGGAGACAGCACATAGATGAATAGTTGATGTTGGATACATTAGTGAGGTTGAAAGCGAAAATGAGGTCGAAGTTGAAGAAGAAGTTGTAGCCGAAGACACTGTAGAAGAATTTCTATTCAGAGTTGTTGCAAGAATAGGTGCCAGAGAAAAACTGGACATCCCGATGTATGAAGGAAACTTAGACGTTGAGGAGATTCTAGATTGGTTTAGAGCTCTAGATAAGTACTTCGATTAAGAATATATCGAAGAGGATAAAAAAGTAAAACATGTTGTCATTAGACTTAAAGGGCATGTAGCACTGTGGTGGGATGAACTGCAGGCTGACAGGCATTGCAAAGGCAAGAAAGGAATCAAAAGTTGGGACAATATGGTCGCAAATATGAAATCCAAATTCATACCCAGAGATTACCAAATTAATCTATTTCGAAGAATGAAAAATTTGAGACAGAAAGGAATGGCAGTGAAGGAATACACTGAAGAGTTCTATAGGATAAACATTAGAGCAAGTCATTGTGAGAGTGATGATGAAAAGGTTTCCAAATATATGAATAGTCTAAGATATGACATTCAAGATGAGATGAGAATGGTGACGATTAGAACTGTGGAAGATGATTATCAGTTTGCTCTGAAGGCTAAAGAGAAATTGGCCCGAAAGCAAAGTCAAATGGGCAAAGGTAGAAGTCAGAGCAGAGGAAAATAAGTTGCCCGGGACAAAGTACAAAAGCCCAAATATGAAGAGAAGAAACCTCATAATCTCCCTGAAAGAGGAGGAAGCTCACAGGGAAGACAATATGTCGATGGGAATACTTTTCCTCGAGCAAGAGGAAGAGGAAGAGGAAAAGGAGGTGAGATAAAGTGTTTTGTATGTGGAAGAATCAGACACAAATATTTTGAATGTCCCGATAGAAAGAGGGATGGAGGTGAAGCTCACATTTCATAAGCGCAAAGGAGAAATGTTGAGGCAGAATATGAAGAAGGTGGAAGATTCCTAATGATGCGGAAAATTCTCTTGAAGCGAGAGAAAGAGGTGGAGAATCCATTCCAGAGAAAAAAATTATTTAGAACTGTTTGCAAGACCAAGGATAGGGTATGCAAGGTAATAGTGGACAATGGAAGTACAGATAACTTAGTATCCATAGAAATGGTGGAGAAACTGGAATTGGAGACAGTTTCACATCCAAGCCCATACAAGGTTTTGTGGTTACAAAAAGGACATCAGGTAACAATCATTAAACAATGTTTAGTTGAATTTAAAATCGGGGGATATTGAGATGAGATATTATGTGATGTCATTCCCATGGATGTTTGTCATATTGTATTGGGGAGACTATGGAAATATGACATACATGTTGTTCATGATGGAAGAAAGAACACATACACCTTAGATAAGAATGGTAGAATGCATATGTTGTTGCCAATTGAAGACAAGAAGGTGAAACAAGAAGCAAGCAATACTATACTTCTCATGAGTGTGAAGGAACTTCTTGATGAAGTCAAGAAAGATCAAGAAATGCAGTTTGCTATGGTAAGAAAACCTAGAGTCATTTTGACCAGTACTTCGATAGATGATCTACCGGAGGAAGTTCAGGAACTGCTAGAGAATTTCGTTGATATAGTGGTGGAAAATTTACCTTGTTCGTTACCGCCCATCAGGAGTATAAGCCATCAAACTGACCTTATACCAGGAGCGAGTTTACCAAACAAAGTAGTGTACAGATTGACGCCATAAGAGAATGAAGAAGTCAAGAAGCAAGTTCAAGATTTGATGGACAAAGGTTTGGTTAGAGAAAGCTTGAGTCCATGCATTGTTCCAACAATGTTAAGTCCAAAGAAGGATGGTGGATGGAGAATGTGCACAAACTCAAGGGATATAAAAAAAATCACCATAAGGTATAGATTTCCTTTACCGAGGATGGATGACTTGATGGATTGCTTGAGTGGAGCAAAAAAAATTCAAAATTTGATTTGAAAAGAGGATATCATCAAATAAGAATGAGGGAAGGTGATGAATGGAAAACAACAATCAAGACAAATGAAGGTCTGTATGAATGGCTTGTCATGCCGTTTGGTTTGATGAATGCACCAAGTACTTTCATGATATTAATGAATGAAGTCTTGAAATATTTCATTGGGAAATTTGTAATTTTGTATCTTGATTATATACTGATCTTCAGTAAGACTGAGGAAGAGCATTTAAGACATTTAACTCTAGTAATGAGGAGATTGCAGAAAGAGAAGTTGTTGATAAATTTGAATAAATCGTCTTTCATGAAGAAAGAACTCATTTATTTGGGGTTTGTAATCTCTTCGAATGAGCTGAAGATGGATCCAGAAAAGGTAAAAGCAATCAAAGATTGGCCATCACCAAGGAATATCTTTGAAGTCAAAAGCTTCCATGGATTAGACGGTTTTTATAGAAAGTTCATCAAAAAATTTAGTGGGATTAGTGCATATGGAAACAGTCAAGAAAATACATAAATCTTTTCATTGGACAGAGGAAGCAGAGAAAAGTTTCAAATTGTTGAAGGAGAAGCTAACTGGACAACTAGTTCTAGTTCTGCCAGATTTCAGTAAAACATTCCAATTCAGATGTGATGCAAGTGGATTCGCGATTGGAGCAATCTTGAGTTGGGAAAATAGGCCGATTTCATACTTTAGTGAGAAGTTGAATGAGACAAAGATGAAGTATTCAACATATGACACAGAGTTTTATGCAGTCATACATGTGTTGAATAAATGGAGGCACTACTTGGTTCCAAAAGAGTTTGTCTTGTATAGCGATAACCATGCTTTACAATTCATAACTCGACATGAGAAATTGAACCAAAAACCTGTGAAATGGGTTGAGTTTCTGCAGAACTTTACTTTTGTTATAAAACACATTTATGGATCTGCTAACAAGGTTGGTGATGCATTGAGCAGGAAATGTTTGATTCTGCAGGAGTTTCGTGTGAAGACCTTAGGTTTTGATAACCTTAAGGACATGTACATGGATGATTCATATTTCAAGGACGTGTATGAAGCATGTGAGAATCCTGTTCTAAGAGACAGAAGCCAATGGATTGAATATTTAATTCAGGATGGATTATTATTCAAGGGAAATCAGTTATGTATTCCGAAGAGTTCTATGAGAGAGAATATTCTAAAGGAAAAGCATAGTGGGGGATTGGTTGGACATTTTGGCCATGAAAAAATGTTTGCAGAACTGAACAACTTATATTATTGGCCAGGGATGAGGACATATGTCAATAATTTTGTCAACAAATGTAGAATTTGTCAGCACGCAAAGGGGAAAAGATAGAATAAAAGATTGTATCAACCATTGTCAGTACCAGAGAGGTCGTGGGACGCGGTAAGCATGGATTTTTTGTTAGGACTGCCAAGGACACATAGGGGGTTTGATTCCATATTTGTGGTAGTCGACAAATTCTCAAAAATGGCACATTTTATTCCATGTCAGAAAACCAGTGATGCAACACACATTGAAAATATTTTTTTCAAAGAAGTTGTTAGACTTCATGGCTTACCCAAGAGTATTGTTTCAGATCGAAATAACAAATTTGTTGGTCATTTCTGGAGGACATTATGGAAGAAGTGGGGACGGATTTATCTTTTATCTCAACATATAACCCTCAGATGGATGGACAGACTAAGGTAGTAAACTGAAGTTTGGGAGACTTATTGAGGATTTTAGTAGCTGAACATCATAGTCAGTGGGATTAGATTCTTCCACGAGTGTAATTTTCCTATAATGACTCACCAAATAGGAGCACAAGACAAAGGCCATTCCAGATAATGTATGGAATTCAACCGAGAGGAGTATCTGAGTTGAGATACTTAGAGAAAAATGAGTTAAGAAGTGTTGGAGCAGAAAATTTTGCAGTAGAGATGCAAGAGCTCCACAATAAGATTAAGGAGCGATTAAAAAATTCCAACCATGAATATAAGCGTAGAGCAGATCAACACAGAAGAGAAATTCAGTTTGAAGTGGGAGATTTAGTTTTAGCGCATCTGAGAAAAGAAAGGTTCCCAAGGGGAACATATAATAAGTTGAAGATGAAAAAGATTGGACCGTGTAAGATCTTGAGGAAGTTTGAGGCCAATTCTTATGAGATAGAATTTCCAGATGGAGTTGTAATATCACCCATATTCAATGTAGTAGATATGTATCCTTATAGAGCAGATGAAATAGAGGGATCAAAGGATCAGAAGAAAGTTCAGCAGGTCAAACAGATGCATGTAGCTGAAAAGCCGCAAATGGAAAGGATAATTGATCAGAGAATTAGCAAGAAGACATGAAGACAAACATATCTTGAATATCTAGTGAAGTGGAAAGGACACCCGATTGAAGATGTCAGTTGGGAAAGTGAGGCAATTATTCAAAAACATGGAAAGACTATGTAGGAGATAATGAACAGGAGTTCATGAATTTTTCAGCCAAGGGAGTATGATGCAGTAGCATCGTAAGGAAGCCAACAATGCAAGCACAGAAGTGGAAGACAGTTGGACACACACCAACAGGTATTTTGAGAACATTTTGAATTTGAAAGATAAAACATTAATGAATATCTTGAAAGGATGTATTCACATTTATGTTTTGGATATTGTAACATAGATCTTGAGCGGTTGCTCTCATCTTTTTGTTGAAGGCATTTATTGTAATGAATGTAAGGTAGTTGTAGCTTTTAATTCCAATTAGATAGCTTGTAATGTAGGAGGGGAAACTCTAAGAAGGCTCCCTCGTATGTATTATATTATAAGATTATTATCATTGTAATTGTAAGTTGTAGAGCAAGAGAGCGAGAGAATAGGAGGACAGAGATTGTAGAACTTGTATAAGAAGATAGTTGTTGCTATTGAACACATGTACATGAGCACTGGAATTAATATAAGAATGCTTTGATTCCATTTTATGGTGTACTGATGGTCATTGTTTGCATCTATTGAATGGTATGTTTACAATATGTCTATATTCTCTATTATGCATTTGTTTCCATGATATGTATGCTCATGATTTCATGTTGAATGTATGAAGTCTGTGAGAAGAGAAGTATAAGTTTCAATTGTTTCTCTTCCTGAGAATTCCTATAAGGAGTGCAGTGAAGGTCCACAAGGAGTGCATTGACAAGTTTTGAGTTTTATCTCAGAAAATCTCAAGAGAGATATCATTTTTATTATACCATCAAAAGTGTGAGTATAGCACAGACCCATGCAAGGTGTGCACAGGCCGATTGGAGCCTTAGACTTTTACAACCAAGGAGAAAGGTTGAAGAATTGTTGTTGCAAGGAGTGCGCAGAGTTGAAGGTTCAAACAACCAGAGGATATTGTGAATGCCGCAAGGAGTGCGTGCAAGGATAATTTAGAAAGTCTTGGGTTGCCACAAAACAAATCTCATGAAGGATAGAGATTTGGGTGAAGTTTGAAGGAAGGACGAGGTCTAGAGTCGCCTCGTAGAATTTTAGTTCAGAAGGAAAATATGCCGAGATATTAGAGCAGGAGTCTTTGAGAAGTCTGAACGGACAGTTGAAATTCTCAGAGAGAGAATCACCGAAGTTCTGTGGACCTTTGGATCTTGCAGATCAGCGGAAAGGTTAAGGCTAAGAGTCTTTAAGCATTCGAAAGTTTAGGAGGGATAGTGGCTGTTGGATCTCAATCAACGAGAGTCATTGATCTCGTGCTTGAATTTATTCATTTCAGAATTCAAGCATGGAGAAAGTTGTGACTCAGAGTCGAGAGTTGTGAACTCCCAATTTACAAAGTCCCGATAGAATCAGGGCCATCAAATCGCGGGAAGATCAAAACCATTGATTTGCGGAAAGGATTTATCACGATTTTGGCTATCAGCGAAGAGATTTGTTGCATTGAAAATCGTCGATACGTGAAATCCAGAGGTGCCAAAATATTTGGGCCCTAGGTTATGGTCGAAAGTCCCATCAAGAGAAGTCAAGGGAGAAATTGAAGAATTGTTAGCCCTTTTCGGGGTTTTGGGGACTGAAGGAGTCAGAGGGACTCACATCAACACTTGCGAAGATGCAAAATATGAAATACCTTTCAGACGAAGGTTGTGGTCACATCAGTTGGTCACGAGGGTAAGATTTTTCGCTTAAGTGCTTGTTCACACAGGCATAACTCCTGAGAAGGACCTATGGAAACACTTGTGTGTTGAAGATTTCTGCAGGGAATCAAAGAGTCAATCAAACTCAAAGAGGAGCTTAAGAACGATCCTTAGACTGAGAGGTCTAGAAGAAATTGCTGAGGTAGGGGTATTGCGTCAGTGCTTCCATACAGTTGGTGCTTGAACACAAAGGGAGTTGGTGCTTCATTCTAGTGGGTGCTAGAGAAACTAGAGAGTTGGTGTTGTTAGCAAGTTGTTTCTTGTAAAACAAAGGTGGTAGCTTCAAAGGGAGTTGGTTCTCCTAAGAATGATAATGTACAGAAAATAAAGATTACTTATCATATTAAGAAGAAGATGTTTTTCCCTTTATGGGTTTCCTCAGGAAATATCTGTCTCTGTATATTTCATGTGTGTGATTGATGTTGAATATTATATTGATTACTTCCCTGCATTAGTGTGATTGTCATTGAGTGTTTTGTAAAGAGTTTAAAATGGGCATAATTTTTTAAGAAGGGTAACAACTGATTCACCACCACCCCCCCCTCTCAGTCGTCCAACAGTATTGTATCTCATGAAGATGTCAAAGTTGTCCCTAACAAAATTAAAGCTATGATGGAATGGTCAATTCCCAAAACCTTGAAGAATATTAGAGGATTCTTAGGATTGATGAGCTATTACCATTAAATTTTGTTAAGAATTATGGTCAAACAACAACACCTCTAATAGTGTTATAAAAAAAGGAGGCATTTTCTTGGACTCACAAAGAAACCAAATCATTTGAAAAACATAAGGAGTCTATGCATAGAACTCTTGTCTTGCCCATGATTAGCTTCACAAAAACCTGTATTGTGGAGTGTGATGCCTCAAGACATGGCATTGGAGAAATTTTAATGCAAGAAGCAAGGCCCCTCACATTTGAAAGCAATCAACTTAAAGGAAAGATATTACTCAAAACCATTTATGTAAAGGAAAAGTTGGCCATATTACATGCAGTTAAGAAATGACACCCTTACTTAATAGGAAGACACTTCAAGGTAAAAACAGATCATGGTATTTTGAAGTACTTCTTGGAACAATGATTATTTTTAGAAGAGCAAAAAAAATGGGTTACAAAGATGCTAGTTTATGATTTTGAAATTTTCCGCAAAAATGGAAAACAAAATATGGTGGTTGATGCACTTTCAAGGAAAGAACAAGACACATAGGACTTATTGTGTGTTATTTCCATTCCAAAATTTAATGGGGTGGAAGAAGCAAGGGTAGAATGGAATCCATATCAGAAGGTATGCAATATCATTCAACAACTACAAGAGGACCCAAGTCCATTAGATAAAATTGTGAGGAAGAATAATTTACCATGGTATCAGGATCACCTGTATTTATGTAAGAATTCCCAACTCAAACATAAGATCCTTTTGGAATTGCACACTTCTCCTATAGGAGGACATCCAAGGTTCATGAAAAATTACCACGAGATTAAGAAGGATTTATTTTGGGAAGGTTTTAAAACTGATGTTCAATTTTTTTTTCTTGGATGTGTGGTCTACTAATAGAATAAGAGAGAGACCACGTCTCCTACAACAATTAACCATACCAAGTCAACATTGGGAAGAGGTTCCGGTGGATTTTATTATTGGTCTACTTAAGTCCAAAGGAAATAATTCCGCCATAGTAATAGTGGATCAATTCACAAAGTATGCCGATTTTTTATATCTTTATCATCCTTTTAAACCAAGTACAATATCCACAACATTTATGGAAACAATTCAGAAGCTACACAAAATCCCTAAGATTATTGTAAGTGATAGAGATCTAATTTCTACTAGTAATTTTTGGATTGAAATATTTTCTTGTCTGGGTACTCAATTACCTCGCAAATCCTCTTTGTCATCCTCAATTTGATGGGAAAACTGAGATTGCGAATAAATTTCTAGAAGGGTATATTTGTTGATTTGCATCCAATAAACAAACACAATGGGTCAAGTGGTTTCCCTTGGCATAATGGTGGTACAACATGTCCTTCCATACTTCATAAAAAAATGTCCACATTTATGGCACTTTATGGATATCATCGTCCATCCATCACATCATCGTTGAGAGGGAAAGTGAAGGTTCAAGTAGTGGAGGACCACATAGAGCACCAACAAGAGGTTCTCAAACTATTGAAGGAAAATTTGGTTAGAGAAAAATATAGGATGAAACAATAAGCAGATCCACATTGTAGTGAAAGGGAATTTAAAGCAATGAATTGGGTATATTTTAGGCTAAAACCATACAAACAGATGTCCCTCGAGCAACAAAGAAGGCCAATAAATTGGCACCCAAGTACTATGGTCCCTATAATGTGTTGTGGATGATTTGAAATATGGATTTCAAATTGGAGTCGCCTTCATCTTCATGTGTAGATATAGTCTTCCATGTTTATTGTTTGAAGAAGGTAATAGGTGACACGATCCTAATTCAAACTGTTTTACCAGTTATTTGTTGGACAATTGGTTTGGACAGTTGGTTGTTATTGATGTCAACCCTTGGAGATTGATCTTGTATATTGATTTCAACCCTTAGAGATTGATGTCCACCCTTGAAGCAAGTCCGATAGTAAATTTTGGTAGCCCAAGAGGTGTGGTTAAGGAACCCTAGTTTGTATTAGGAATAAATACATGAAGATCAATGGATTTGTAGGTAATACTATCATAGATGGATAGTACATGTTGTGTCATTTCCGGTGATATGTGGTACGTCACATGGTTCCTAACGGTTGAGGAGATATGTCTTTGTGAAGTTGGAGGACCCTTAAGAATATTCTAGAATCCCCTAAAAGGTCAACAAAGAAGCCAATTATTTTAGAAGCTCCTAGAAAGTCGTCAAAAAGTTTACTATTCAAAGTGGTTGCAACTAGGAGTTAATTATGGGTAAAGTTGATGAAATAAGAAAATAATTAAAAAGTGATTAGTTGCAACAAGAAGTGGTGAGTTTACTAATTATGGGTAAAGTAGTTGCAACAAGATAGTGGGTTAGTCCTAAAAGAGGTAAGTTTGGAAAAACAAACAGAAGATGACCCCTAAAGGAAGGCACTTGGAGAGTATAAATAAGAGAGCAAGAGACTCCCATTAGCACCTATTGAGCACATTGAATATCTATCTTGTGAAAGGTTTATTGCAGGTACTCATTGATATATCTGAAGTTGTGCAAGTCTGAGCAAGCGAAGGAAGAGTGGCAACAAAGTTTCATAGTTGTAGTATAGAGAGAGAAAATTGCAAAAAACACTGATTAGGGTCATCCCCATGGGTCAAAGAGTAGACTTCCCATGAGGCATCCCTGTGAGTTTCCTACAGCCTGTCATGTGTGTACCCGTGCGACACCCAACTTCATCCCATGAGGCACTACTTGATCTAGAATATGAGATGGGTTGCATGTTGCAGGAGCTAAGGAGAGGCTACATGAAGCTATGACAGTGTGAAGGTACAACACAACTATCTATAGTAACAAAATATATGTTATATTCTAGTATTGAAGTTGGTCTTTTGGTGATTGTTTGGGATATGGATATGGGAGATTGAGTATTTTCCCTTGAGGGACTATTGGTTGTATGGTATATGTTGCATGACGTAGATCTATAGAGGTACATTGTTGGTACTCTTGTTTTTTATTGTTGGCACACTTTATTGGGTATATTGTTGAGTCACATCATGTATCCCTTAGTACCATGTTTGAGGTTTTTTTGTTAAGGTGTGTTGCTGAAGTTATTGGTACAGATTGAGGTTGCATAACAGTGAGGGTTTTATGCATGGTTGATGTGAGTGTTCACTATACATGGTTTATGGATGTTTGTATATGTATGGAATGTGATTAGAGAGACATAGTTGTACATGGTTTGAGCTATACACTTGTGAAAGTTGGTATGAGATCTATGTAATCAGATCTGATTGGTTGAAGAGATTAATGTGATAGGTTGTTGGTACAGGTTGTGATAGGTTGTTGGTACAGGTTGTGATAGGTTGTTGGTACATGTTGTTATAGGTTGTTGATGTACATGGTTGATGTGCATGGTTGGCACATGGTATGGTACAAGATTGATACTTGGTATAGTTGATGCACTTGTTATGGTACATGTTTGATGATACAGGTTTGGTGCATGGTTGATGCACTTGTTATGGTACATGGTTGATGGTACAAGTTGAGGTACAGGTTGATGCATGGTTTATGCATGGTACAGGTTGGTACTTGGTTGAGACACATATCTTGTGATGGTATGTGGTGATCTTGGTACATGCTTGGTAGAGGCATGTGTTGGTGATGTTGAGCATATGGTTTTAGATATGTTCTTGGTGATATTGGCATGAGTTGCATGCAGATGAGAGTGGATCTAGTTTCGTGGATGAGACAATGATTGGTTGGATAGGTTGTTGTGATAGTGAATGGTTAGACAAGTTGATGTGACAATGACATTGACAGTGACAATGATAGTGGAAGTGCAAATGATTATGGTAGTGACAGTTGGCCTACACTTATATTTTAGGGTGGCGGGGCGGGGAAAGGAAAGGGATTTGTATCATCCTTCTGGTTGTGCCAGAGAATCAGGGAGTTGGAGCTTCCTTCAGTTTGGAGCCTGAGAACTAGGTGGTTGTATCCACCTTCCAGTTGTAGCCGAAGGACATAGGGGGTTGTATCCTCCTTCTGGTTGGAGCAATGGAATCATGGATTTGTAGCTTCCTTCAGGTTGGAGCCTGAAAACCAGAGGGTTGTAGCCTCCTTCCAGTTGTAACTAGAAAACAAGGAAGTTTGTGCTTCCTATGAATGTATTTCTTCTGACATATAAGAAAAGCATTATATGGTTTTATCCCGCATTGGGTTTCCACATAAACTTTTGGTGTACTATGTACTTGTTGTGATGTTGTTGATTCTATGATGCTTATGAAATATTGAATGCATTCATAGATACTACATTGATGATGAACTGATGAACATTGTTGAATAAGTTAAAAATATATATATATTGTGGTGAAAAGTGGAATAAATTTCTCATACTAATTCACCTCCCGCCCCTCTCAGTATTCCAACACTATTAATGAAGAAGGGAAAATCATACTAGAACCAAAAACAATCCTTGAAACAATGATCAAGAAGTTGTGAAATTGACCAAATAATAAGTACCTCATCAAGTGGAATAATCTACCAATAGAAAAGGTGACATGGGAAGATGAGTTCTTCATGCAAAAACATCCACAACTAATCAAGTGTTGAGGGAAACACTTATTTGAAGGGGAGGGGCATGTTAAGACTTAGATAAATCCCCGTGTTAAGTCCTAGAAGTCGTAGACACTAAGTTATTACATTTCAATTGTTATATCAATGTTGTCAGTTAAATCCTTTAATTGTAATTGTACCCATTGGTCTCCTATATATACGAAGAATATCTAGTTTTAGAAATAAACTTGTCTTGTACACTTGTTTTATTGTAAATGTTCCCCCCTTAGGGAGGCTTCACATTCATTCTTCTCTATCATTCTCAAGATGTGGAGTTACTCCTCTCTCTCTCTCTCTCTCTCTCTCTCTCTCTCTCTCTCTCTCTCTCTCTCTCTCTCTCTATGTTATTTTGGGTGTTTAGTGTATAACAAAAACACATGCCAGAAACATAGATAATATCTTACTAGGAAGGAAACCATCCTAGAGTAGTCCACCACTCGATAATGTCTCTAATTCTAGCCATGAAATGCACCATTATCCCACCCAAGACTTGATAAGATACATCGAAGGATACAAAATACCGGTTAAAAATTAAGTCTACCATGTGCAGGATGGGTGAACAAGTCCCATCATATATCATTCGCTCATTTGATATCATGTGATAGTGGAGGTACAATGACACTTGTTGTTAATTAAATTTATTATATGTCTCCATGTCTATTAACATGAATATAAAGTTAAGGTATGGACTGAGAAAACATGCCCCCATTTTTTTTAAGAATCCCAACATTTAGCATGGTTACTTCATTGGCTAGAATGTCACCTTATCGATTGTCCTCCCTTAGAACATGGAAGAAGGTGAACTTTTGGAATACAAGAACCTCCTTTTGAATCCTTTCTATTATAGATATTATCTTAGTATCGATAGGAGTATTCTTTTAGGTAATTTAATTGATGATTATACTAGAGTAGCCTATGACAATAAGAGTCCATACTTAGTCTACATTAACTTAGAGTAGACCATGAAGGTGGATATATTCCTTAGCCTGATTATTTGTGGAAGTCTTTAAACCCCATACATAAGTTGTTTCTATTTGTCCCTCGATATGAAGAAAAATCCCTCCCATGCTTGCCACCCCTTTCATATTTAATAATTAAATATTTGTGAACATTATGAATTACTTGGGCATTAAAAATCACCTTGGAGGGAAAGTAATGTCCAAAGTGGTTTGCACACGAGAAATGACTCCCCCTTTTTATCGTCATCATTATCTCCATATTATTCTTCATTATTTTTGAAGATAGAGGATTCATTATCTTTAATATTCAATACCTCCCCTCTCTTCTCCAAGCCACCCTGTTCTAGGCTATTGGGCTATTGAACTTCATACTTTGAATACTTCCAGATGATCTAGATCTTAAATTAAACCCTATTTTTCATATGATCCTCACAATTCATATCTAAATCATAATGTCTTAAAGGCTCCCTAGTTTGAAGTTCCAAACCTTCAAGGTATTTTGGAATTTCCCAAAACTATCAATTATAAGACAAACAATTTGGAAATGAATGTTATAAAAACAATTCATGTATTATTGTTTCATCCAAACCATGACACAAGCAATTCATCAACACATTTTTTTCCGAAAGTAATTCATATTAGATGAACTAAAGGGACAAGGTAATGTTCTCTCCAAAATAATACACTATAATATGTATCTAATCCATCTCAAAGTACTAACATTCTTTCCCCTTTAGAGATTATTTGGTTTTTTCAACAAATGGTTACGGTACACATCTTCCAACAAGTACAAGTTCAAAGAAAAAAAAAATCATTCATAGTATAACAATTATTTTCATGATTTTCCCTTCCAAACTAGGGTTACCATAGTTTTACAAGGTTGTTATTAATAGTTTTGTTTCCCATCAGGGGCATGCTTACAAATGATAAAATACCATTGCATAAACCACATATAACATTAAGTGAAACTAGTTAGTTTGGGGAAACTTGATGACTTGGCAACAAATATTGTTGTTGATAATATGGCCCCAATTGAAAGTAGTGTTGTATTGTGTTGTGCCATATAGTCTACCACCCAAACCATGTACTATGAATGTATTTGGTGTTGGCCTCTTGAATATTTTGTAGAGAATACAAGCAGTCTTGTCAAAATGACAAAGAATATGCAAATTGGGCCCATGGGTATTGGAACATGGTGTTGGGTATGTGTTATATTCTTTGCACAAGTAGTAGTGTTTGAGCGTCTGCACCGGGTGCACGAGGGGGGCAGCTAGGCCCCCCTTTGGGGGGTGGATCCCCCCGCGTGGGGTTCGGGGGCAACGCCCCCGAAAAAAAAATTTCGAGATGACATATTTCCAGGACCACATGATATTTAGGTTGTTTTTCGGCACATGGTTTTTTGCCAATGGTTTTCTATTTCCGGTTAAGGAAATAGGGTTTTGGACTAATCCAGGTCATTGGGTTAGGGTTTTGGATGTCGTTGGCTCCTATATGTATATTGTATTGTAAACAATGTAACACAATGTATGAATATAATATATGCTGGTTTTCCCGGTTTGGGTTTCCAGGTGAAAAATCTCTGTGTAATGTTTGTATTTTCCATTGTATTTTTTATGTTCTTTTATGAATATCAGTTTGCAATAGATATTGTACAAGGTTAGAATTTACATTTGGTATCAGAGCTTTATTGGCTTCAAGGGGACGCCTTTGTCGTCAAGGGTTTGGCTCGGGACTGTGATAAGCCTTGTTACAATGGGAGATCTGCGGTATTGTTTTTCAGGTGAAAAGAAATGGCAAGCAATTCGAAGATGGAGATCGAGAAGTTTAATGGGAAAATATTTGAGCTKTGGAAGCTCAAGATGGAATATATTTTGGTGGACAGAGATCATTGGATCACGGTAGATCCAGGTACGACACCTATAGGAACTTCTGTAGATGACTGGAAAAAGACGGATCGGAAGGCAAAGAGCAAAATTCAACTGTGTCTCTCCAATTCAGTATTACTGAATGTGTCAGAGGAAGATACAGCCAAACATTTATGGGAAAAGTTGGGGAAGTTGTATCAGTCTAAGTCCCTGGTAAATAAACTATTCCTGAGAAAGAAGCTGTATAACTTGAGGATGAGAGATGGAGACTCGGTGGCAGAGCATTTGAACGCCTTCAATACTGTGGTAAGT
>ML790158.1:0-38161 GCA_009831015.1 Picea engelmannii | reverse complement strand
GATAATATCAGATAATAAGCCTCTTCGAGGGGGCAACCTCCTTTTACCCCACTTAAATGTTCAAGTCCAAGATGATTCAAAATGAAAACGTCTCCTTGGTATATATAGGAGACTAGGAGGTTTAATGGCCTAAATCCGACATAAATAAATAACATTACTAATATAAATTACAACTAATGGCCTAAATCCGACATAAATAAAATAACATTACTAATCTAATATGCCCCAATTAAGTGGTAATGAGCCAATATTAGGGCTTAACAGATATTTTACTCCAATCGTGATTTTATTCTTCGTCAGTAGAACATAAGGGCTTGTACCTTGGGGGAATCTGAACCTTTGATCATGACAAGTTGTATGAAAGAGGGTTGGGGCCCCTTTGATGCCCCCTATATCCCTTGCATGGAAATTTCATCCTCAATCCTGGTGGTAGATCCATTCCCTCACCCTACCAAGCTCCTTAACTTCCTATTTCCATCTGTAGCCACCATGGAGGCCAACCATCAAGTGGATTTTAATCTTGGTTTAAAAACATCATCCCCTCTCCATAGTCTCGATTTTCCCCCTCCATCCACTAAGTCCCTTGAATTAATCCCCAATGCTCAAATATCTGAAGAAATTTCAAGTAGCAAGGCGGAATTGGAGTGCACAGAGGCTCCTTGAAGATCCAAAAAGTGTATTTGAGATAGGGGTGAGAATGCATCTATGGTGGTGGGAAAGGATGTGCACTTGGATGAATTGATAGGGATTCTAGATAAGGTGTTATTTGCTAGGGATAAGGTGGTCTCTGCAAATTCCTTGAAATCTTGGATGGATTCTAATTAGACTTCGTCATTGGGATACGTGTCAGGTTTCCACATTTTGATCCATGGTTTCCTCTATTTTAAACTATGATCATAGGATTATGTGAATCTTCTCTTGGGGAAGGAATGGAATTGGGGTCCCTTAGGGCTGGTGCTTTAGAAATTGTTCGTAGATTTCGATCCAGCCCGGGCTTAGGTTATTGTCCAAAAAAATTGGGCTATCCTCCCCAACCTTTGCTTGGTTTTCTAGAACAAACCATCCATGAAAGATATAGGTAATAAATTGGGAATATTCAATGATCTAGAGCAAGGTTGGGAGATAAAGGAGGACATGCATTGGGTGTGGGTTCATGTGGAAGTAGACCTATGGGAAGGCCTAGTTGGCGAACTTAACTTGATCTATGTTGAAAACTCATGGAATCAGTGTGTGGGTTACTAGAGGTTGTCATTTTGATGTTATGGTTGTCATGAAGCAGGTCATCTGCAAGAACAATGCAATAAGGTGAAGCCAGAAGGTGAGCGGAAAGAAAAAATATATGGGTTCGGAAATCAAAGAAAGTGGAGGGGACTAGGCTGCAAAGTAGCTCAGGGGTAGTTTTGGTTGTGAAAGAGTAATTCCTTTTAACAACGAGTGCTTCCCTAGAAGACACAAATGTGACAGTGTTGGATGCTTCAAAGTCTCTTCCTGGTAAGCTTACACTATGCCTTGAATGCCCCTCCTCTTCTTTTCCCACATCATTATAGTTAGTGGTTTTAAAAAAAAAAATCTCTTTCCCCTCTCTCCTATCCCCTCATGGGTATCCTCTCCCTGGAGGTTTATCCCACCTATTTCGGAATCCCAACTCCGAAACAAGGCTATAGGTTTGAAGGTCTCTCCATAGAATTCTAATGTAGCTGACAAAAGGGTGTCTAGCCACATCTCTCTGTCTGATGGAGGTGAAGTTAATTCTCCTAAAGTATATACCCTAAGGTCACGGGCTAGGAAAAAGGATGATTTTTTTATGCAAGGGAGATTAGATCCTGACCTATCCCCTCCAAATCCCATTAGAAGTAAATGATTCATCTCAAAGGCACAACAAAAAATAGTTCAAGACATTAAAAAAGGAAATAAATCTACTATTGTAAGGTCCCTTCGAGCAGGAAAATATCTCAAAGGGGTTACACCATGATCATTCTCTCCTTCAATTATAGAGGGGTATCCCCCCCTGTAAAACACTAGCCCTCAAAAGGTTGATCCAGAGCCTCAATCCATATATTATTTTAATGTAGGAGACTATGGTGGAAGGTGGTCATGCAAAATTTGTTTTTGAATATTGGATTAAACATTGGTCTCTTTGTTCTTTGGATGCAAAAGGGTAGTTTAGAGGTCTTCTTACTAGTTGGAGCCCAACCTTTAGATCTCTCTTTGAGTCAACCCATAACTCCATTATTTTTGTTCAGATGGAATCCCTAAATCTTGGCATCAAACTCTTGGTGTTGAATATTTACAGGAATTACGTCGATCGAATACCTATTTGGGAGGGTCTCTCTAAATCTAAGGTGTTGGAGGACCCTTGCACTATAGTGGGAGGTGATTTAAACCTCACTCTGTCCCCAAGGGAGGTATGGGATGGAAATGCCATACCAGACTATCAAAGTCACTTTTTTCATCTTTCTTTGAAAAACATAGTTTGGTGGACGTGGAACAAGTGAAGTTGGTTCCTACTTGGAAAAATTTATGAGTTGGCGATGCAATCATCTAAAACAAAACTAGACTATTTTCTGGTGTTAGAAGCTTTAATAGAAGTTCCATTTAATATTAAGTCATGGGTCACCTCTAGTGACATTTCTGATAACCTTCCCGTCATGTTCCAAATGGTCGTAGGGGGACAAAAGCTTCCCACCCCTTTCAAATTTATTTATATTTGGATTCTTAAGGAGGAATATAGAAACTTGGTCTCAGAGACACGAGTTCATATGATGCCTAACTCTCCTTCCTCCTTCATGATATATATGGTTGATAACCTTATGTGCATCAAGACAGTTTTGAAACATTGGTTCCATTCCTATAAGGAAAAAATTTAGACAACCTTGAAGGAGGAAGAATCAAAGATAGATAAGCTACACTCAGTCTTAGTTGTGGGCTCTCTCTCTATACCAAATCTTATAAAAGTATGATCTTTGGAAGGAATTAGACACTATATTTTAGAGAATAAAGAAGTCACTTAGCGTTTAAAGAGTCACGCCATATGGTTAAAATAAGGGGACAACAACTCAAAATTATTCCATCACTATGCAAATCAGTGGAAAAACTTAAACCCGATATGGGATATGAAAATGAAGGAAGAAGAATGGGTTCATTCATTCAAATACGTGGCAGGTGAAGGTGTTTGAAATTTCCAAAATATGATCATGGAAAATAGGGGTAATATGATCTAGGAAATTCTAGATGTTCTTGGTAAAATTCCATCAATGTTCACGGAGGAGATGAACTTGGCTCTGGAAGACATAGTTTCTGAACCCAAATTTTTAACTGTAATATCTTCGATGCAAAAAGGTAATATCCTAGGCCTTGATTGTTTCACTATGAAATTTTTCATCGGTTTCTACGAATTGTTAAAGGAAGACTTGTTAATAGTTGTAAGAGGGTCGCATAAATCAAGGAATATGCTTGGAGCTTTGAACTCCACTTTCCTCACCTCATCCCCAAAAAACAAGATGCCAAAACTTCAAATGACTAATGTCCCATATCATGTTGTAACGTCTTCTATAAACTAGTGGCTAAGGTACTTTCATTAAGGCTCAAACCTATTTTGAGCAAAGAGATAACCAAAGAACAATTCAAATTATTGTGTCGCATACAAATCCATGATGTTATTTCAATAGCACAGGATGTTATGCACTCGGTCAAACTGACAAATAACCTTGTGACGATCCTAAAGTTGGGCATCTCAAAACCCTACGAACGCATAAATTGGACTTTCTTAAGGTTAATCCTGATAAAAATGGGAATGTACATATCCTCTATAAATTGGATTATGGGACGCATAGAATTCGCCTTGTTCATTGTTCTGATTAATGGCTCCCCTTCCATTTTTTTCTAGACCTCTAGGGGACTCAGGAAAGGGTGTCCCTTGTCTCCCTTCCTATTTCTCATTATAGTAGACACCCTAAGTAGGTTGTTTTTTGAAGTCATATCCAAAGGCGATTTCATAGGAGTCAAGATCATTGATCAAGTGTCGATAACCCACCTTCTCTTTGTGGATGATGTGCTTTGTCTATCCCAAGGTGCGGGGTGAGATTTATCTACGTTAAAAAGTATATTGGACATGTTCTGTAAAGCACTAGGCATGGAAATCAATCATGAGAAGTCAAGTATTTTACCGTGCAACTTATCAGCCTCCTCTCTTCACAGGTTAGCAAGGTTGCTCCCCTTCTCATGCAAGGAGTTGGACTCATGTTTTAAATACCTAGGTTTATTGTTAAAGGCAAATAGGTATAGATGCACAAGCTAGATCTAGATGTATAAAAAAGTGGAAGCCCGAATATCGCTTTTGGTTAACAAGTTTCTCTCAAGAGGGGGGCACCTAACTTTGATCAAATCAGTTCTTGAAAGCATTCTTGTGTATTGGACGTCCATTGATACGGTGTCAAAAAAAATCCTTACCAAAATTAGGAATATGTGCTTTCAATTCTTATGGGCAAGTTCGAGACCCTAATGAGGTATCCCTCTTGTAAATTTGTGTCATGTATCCTTCCCTAAAAATTTAGGTGGGTGGGGGTTAAAAAATATTTATTTGTTCTCACTCTCTTTAGAAACAAGAAGTCTACGGAGGCTCACACACAACTCCTCATTATGAGGAAAGGTTTTAAAATCCAAATATCTTTAGGTTAGGTCTACAGAATACTAGTATAGGCATCCCAATAAGTCTTCAAACAGATCCATTGTATGGAAATACCCGGTAGTCGCTTTCCCACTGGTGGGATCGTGGACTGCATCGAAAATTTGAAATGGTAGAAAATTTAAGATCGAATAGGATCCTTGGATGAGAGGCGACGATGACTTCAGGATCTCGGGAGATTTAATTTGATCTCTCCATGTAGTGAGAATCTTCACTCTTGAGGATGAAAAAGCTCGGTCCCCCCAAGCCAAAGGAAGACAAGGATGGAAGGCCAAGCAAGAGATTGGACTGGTGGAACCCCTAGCAGGGGAATGGCACTCTTATGTGGGTAATTTGGTTCAATCCTATATCATATTGAAGGAGGATGAGGAGGACATCCCCTACTAGTTTAAGAATTCGACTAATGGGAAATACACTGCAAAACTAGGCTATACAATTGTCGTGGAAGTCGTTTCTCTGGTGATAAACTTTGGTGGTGGAATTTACTATGGAAACTTCATGCTCCACTCAAAAGAAAAATAACCATGTGGCTTTCCCTTACAAATAAACTCTTAACTTGGGAGAAAGGTTGGAAACGACGTTGTATCGGCCCCAATCGATGCCCTTTGTGTAAATTTAATTAAGAATAAATCTCTCATATTTTTATTACTTGTCCTTACACAATGTAGGTGTTCAAGCTTGTCTCATCAGAATTCAACCATAAGGCTTCCTGAGAGGGAAAGGACCTGGATACTTGTTTAAAGATTTGGCTGGAGGACAAATCAATAAACAAGTGGAAGGTTTTCCATGTATTATGGTAAACATTATTTGGTGGGTGCACAACAACATCTTTAGAGACATGGACATCCCCTTAGAGGTTGCGACAAATCAGATCATCTCTATTTCAAAAGAATTCAAGGTGTCCTTGAAGAGAAAAATCCCTCAGGTCCCGACTATGCTTGCTTTGGATATAGATACACCTTGGGGTTTCTTAGATGACACAAGTCGAGGCCATCCTCCTCAGTGTAGGGTCGGGTTTGTCTTATACATTAACCAGATCCACTACATGCATATCAAATATGCCTTGGGTAGAAGTTCTAATAACATATCAAAATGCATTACCTTATGAACCTTGCTGGCAATTGCTCAAGAGAAAGGAGCAAAGAAATTACAGGTAATGGGGGATTCAAATACCGTCGTATATTGGACTTTAAAGAAAAAAAAAGTGGAAAATGTATGTTTGGAAGCTCTGCTATAGGACATCTCAGAAGCTTGTCTCTCTTTTGAATGGCTTTCCTTTAACCATATTTATAGAGAACTCAACTCAAAATTTGATGATCTTTCCAAGGAGGCCTTATAGCTTCCTACATGAGCTTTTGCGTTCTACGAATTCATTGAGGGCATAGAGACGAAATCTATGGAATTTCGTCTATAAAATATTTTTTCTTCGTATATTTTGAGCATATGAATGTTTTTTAAATAATAGATGTATTGGTTTTTTTAGAGAATTAGATGGTTCTAGTTAAAATTAGGGGGAAGGGAAGCAAAGTCATGTAAATATACTTTTTTTTTAAGGGAAAATAATGGAAAGGATAAGTGTTTTAAGAAAAAACTATGAACAATCCTTCAATGGTCGGAATAAGTATATTCAATCCTCATGAATATAATGATTTTTTTCTTTGGAAAAAAAAGTTTGTTCTTTCTTTTAGAATTTGTAATATTATAACAACCAATACCCATGTTAAAATAAAATAAAAATTGTGATTCTCAATTATTTATCAAAATCGAAGTTTGTAAATACCATACATTGTATCATCACCATACAAAATAATATTAGACATTTCTAAAACATTATCCATATAATTAAATCTAAAGTAAATGAGAAAAAAAACACTTTATTTATAAAAAAATCCCTCACATAGTTAAACAAATACAAATATCTTTATGTTCATCCAAAAAGTAATCCATATTATACAAAATTATCATCCCACAAATCATATTATATCCATCCAAAGAGTAATCCATATTATACAAAATCATCTTCCCATAAATCATATTCATATTTAGAAGTGTAGAAACAATTTATTTATAAAAACTCCTTCACATGTCTACATCATGGTAATGAGTAATGAATAAGATAAGAAAGTTTGCATTTAGTGCCAATAAATTCATAAATATGTGTTTGTTTTCATCAAGTATTCTTTAAAATATGCATTAAAACACCATGTTCATAAAAAAACAAAAGAAGGAAATATGTAAGAAGACATTGTGTAGATAAAAAAACAAAATAAAGGAGAGTTGCAAAATGGTTAGTCCTTGTTTTTTTAGAATAAGAGAGTAAGAGTGCCAGTGTTGGATTTAAATTTTAGACTATATTTCACTTTGAATTTGCAAAATGATAAAGGTGTTGTAGCTCTCTTCACTTATTTGATTGCATCTAGTTGTAAATATCTCAAACAAAATATTCATAACTAGTAAGCATGCTTCTCATTTTATTCATGTCAATGATCACAAGTAAGAGAAGATTGAAGTCTACCATATTTTGAAGGTAATGAGAATGTACCGTGAAATGTTAAAATTAAAGCCTTTCTTTTTTCTTCATGCTAAATTAGATATTCAATGTGTAATTGGTAAATTTGGATGTATGTATTTTTCCTAAGTTGAAAATAATTTTACACGTAGCTTTAAATATTAAATTATGAATCTAAAAGTACTTTTTTTTAGTAATGGAGAGAAAAATGTATTTGCAAAATGAAATCCATCCTAAAATCAATTATTTATGTTTCTTTAATGTTGCTAACATCACCTTCTTAACCCACATTATGAACTGGATCTCTAAATTTATCTACAAGAACTTTTGATACAATAGTTTGGAGGTTATATTATGTTTAATGCAAACCTACATTGCTTTTATGAATTCAATAAAATCTCTTCATTATTGAACTCTAAAGTTTATATAAAACACTATATAAAATTTCTAGTCAAGTGGAGATATTTCATGCAGTAGCTATGAACAACCATAGATTTTGAATGTATTAATATATTATTAAAAATCAACACCACTCTCAATGAATAGATAATAAAAAATCAAAATTGATGAATCATACTAGAGAGGTAATGACTCTATGTGCTTCTTGTGGGTTACAAGAGATTTCTTAAGTTGGAGATATACCTACATCTAACATGCAAGGTCACAAGTGTTGTCAAATAGTTGTGTAAAACCGACTTGAGGCCAGCCAAGAGTGTGTATGGAATATCTAGGCAAGGTCACCAACTCAACTTCAGGGAAGAATAAGTCTCGGCTTCACTCTTTGTTGTTCTATTTATAACAATGTGCTAGTCATGTGGTGCCAAATTGAGGTTCTAAGCAAGTTCCTCTTTAATAAACACTATTCAGGTCCAAATTTGTATTGATGTTCTACAACTCTTTTAATGCAATATTTACACAATAACCTATGAAATCAGTCCAAACACTGAGAATTTATGATTTGGTAGTGAACCATGGGTTGAGGGATGAGCTTGTAAAAATGAGGTATGTTGTTCTTAAATGCATGATATTTGAATGAAAAACATGTGTTAATCCATTTAGCATCATCAATGCTAGAATTTGGAAGGGAGGAATGTTGAGTATGTGAAAAATTTCTAAATATAAACAAAATTTGCAAAAAAAAAACAATAAATTAGATTGCCTTTACTTGTGCCTCTTCTCCTAGTCGTTTTGGATATGTTGATGGTGAAGCCTCTGTTACTGCTAGTGGTGGGTATTGATCTCGAATAGTTGGCCCCAATAAGTAGGTAATTAATGGTAGATAATTCCATGAAAGATGTGTTATCAATGTTGATTTGTCAAAGACCTTGGAATAATCATGGGTCCATCTCTAACTAAAATTATTGGCATTGTGTAGGCTATAAAATGATGTATTTTGGCTAGGGTTGGGAATAAATTTCCATCCGTGAGGTTGTATATATTCCCTACTAGAGATAGGATTGAATCCCCTATGTGAATTTGGATGCATAACAATTATACAACATTTTGTACCCCTTTTATAAGTGTAAAATTTGAGAAAATAATCACCTCTTGGAAATATTGTATATTGCATTTTAAGTGGCCATTCAAAGTCCAAGTTAGATACATAGGCTTAAAATTTGACTTCCATGCTTCTCTTCAATAAAAAAGTGTGATAGTTATATGCATCTCATTTTATAATATATGACGTACTTATGTGTAGTAATACTATATCAGGACTCCGAATGGGAAAACTAGCACCTAGTGCCATTGGGATTTCTTCTACCTATTATTTCTCATGTAATCATTCAACTATTCAGAAACATAATCAAAATGAAAAACACCCTAAAATAAGAGAGACGTGAAATACTACACAAACAAGGTGGGAAAGTAAGGCAACCACCATTGCCACTGAAGAATTCAAAAGGATACGACTTCTTCCTCTCTATGTCTACATCTTTATAAATCCTTGTAACGAGTGGACCATGAGTAGGAATGAGAATGAGAAAGTTGTCTAGATGGTGCCATATCTATAGGAAAATGTGTAAAGTTTATTTGAAGAAAAATGAAGGATCCAAAAGATTGACAAATAAATGAACTTATCTTTATTTATGAAGGAGAAGCGTCATTTTTGGAGTAGCGCGACAATGGTTGTACAGAGTCATTGATGGTGATGACTTGCAATTCTTCAATTGAAGTGGTTCTCTCAAGTGCCTTATCAAGTCTCCTTTTCGTGGTAAGTTTGACATATTCAATATAATAGTGATAGTGCCCCTGATTGTTGCTATTAGGATAGGTCAATTGTGAATCAACTATAGAGGAAATTGTGATTATGAAGGATAAAGACATAGGTACAAAGGTTGAGAACGTATGCACTACCTTGCATGCCACCCTTTAGCCAATGACCATTGCCACCGACACAGTGTTGCATGCCCACTTCCTTTTCATTTAATAGAACATTAATTTTGTTTTGTCATTACTTTCAATAGATATTAAGATTCTCACAAGTTAACAAATTGCCCAAAATATAAACTTGGGGTAATTGGAAATAAGAAACAAAGTATTCAAATCGTTGCCCAACTGATGGTGAAGGCTCCAAAATATCATCTCAAACAACGATGTTTGTCCATGTAGCAAATTAAAACCTCTCCTAAGTTAGATTATGGAAAATTGCAAAAACAAATAGTGCATTGGATAAAGAGAAGAGCTTTAATACTAAAAACTTGTAAATCAATGCAAATTGATTACTAGAATTCCCTACTCAAGGTAGTTAGGGACTAATAAACATGTCATATGAAACTAGACAAATTCGTGAATAATATAAAGTCACCAATCTCATATAAAGTCACCAATCTCATATCTAACATGTTTAGAAATGTATAATCAATTTCATTTCGACACCAAGCCAAGATTTGATATATGCCAAGAATTGACAATACCTATAGAGTTTTCTAAAATGCTCTATAAATAAATTGAATATATATTTGTAACAATTGATAAATATATTGTCCAAAAACAACATGAACCGGTAACGACATTCTCAAAGAAGCATTCATTTAAATGTTGACAATACACATCTATGACATATAAGTTATTTTCACAATTTTTATAATAACAAGACACTCTCCAAAATTCAAATAGCAAACACCACTCTTAGCTTATTGAATACATCCATACTCATGGTTTTTCTCATAGCTTATTGAACATGAGAAACTCTTTAACGTTTTCAAACAAAAAATTGCCTCCACGTTGAAATCAAATGCATCAATAGTAGATAACATATGGAAGCATGACTTAGAGAATCATTTCCACTTATGTGTCAACTTGCATGATGTTATACAAAATTAAAACCAAACTTATCTAAAAATAGAGCAAAATATCACTGAGTCACTCATTGGTTGGCTAAGTTGTACCGGTGATATTCCCTCCCACTTGGGTTTAATTACCCCCAAGATAATGGTATGTTGTGTCCCTCACTCTAGAAAGAAGTGTTGGGGGAGGGGCACCATGGACATGAGTGCAACTAAGGCAGGAATGGTGATGGGAAAAGTTCCTAACCTCTAGCTCTTGTCGACATTCCCTTAATTGCAATATTGATTATGCAAATCTAATATTAAATAAGGGAGAATTCATTGATTTATTCCTTAAAAATGTCAAAACAAAAAAATGTCAAGTAGAAACAACGAAGGACCAAATATCTTCACAAGCATAATTTCCTACCAACCAAACACATCTAATCATGGATCATGTAGTTTCCTTGACAATAAAACAAAATTGATGCAGGTTTTGAAAACAAAAGAATTATAGGTCCCTACGAAAAATATGATGTTGACCAAGCTCTTTATGGACTTTGTAGTATCGTGATGAAATCAATAAATGACATAACCACAACTCCTTCGTAGACTATTAATGGTTTGTGCATTGCTTTTATCACATGACCCTTTTCATAACCATTCCTTGCAACCTTAAAAGAATGGAATCAACATAGTTGCAATTTAGAAGAGTTTCCACTTGTATATATCTAGAAAAACAAAGTGTTTACATTTGAGTTATATAAACTATTGCAAACACCACAAACATTGCATATTATTTGTCACACTAACTAAATCCAGGATGAGGACCTCTAGGTTTCCACAAGTCTTCCTTGTGCACATGTTACCTTGTGTAGATGTCCTTTATGATCTCTCGACTAAGACACCACAACTACAAGATGATTGATAAGTTTTTCTTAACACAAATTAAGCAATATTTAACAAGCACATATCACAATAATTAGATTGAAAATTTACAAAACAACCACATTGTACCAAAAAAAAACAATAACTATTATAAAATAAACTACAAAAGAGGAGTTCCAAAAAGGAATTACAAGTCAATATCAAGAGCAAGACCACAATAAAAATCCAAATGTAGTAACTAAGATAGTTCAATTGGACTAGAACACCAAACTAAACAATATTACTTTGTTCTCGTAATGGTGAGAGAAAAATTCATAAATAAAATATTTTTTTGTGTAGTAAACCTACAAAACAAACACTAAACACATCCACGCCAAGGACTCGGTAAAACAACATACCTAAGAAAAATGATAGAAGTGACTGAAATAATAACATAATGCTCCTACAACCAATCTTGAGGTGTCATTTTTTATTTCCTCGTCCTATGTCTTTAAAAAAGCTACGTTTCAGGGACCAAAAAAATGGATGCTCTAGGTGGCATCCTTTTTTGCATATATTTAGAGTCTTTTTTGTGCCCATTGTGCATCTACTTTGTCAATCATGCATCTTTTTCTTATTTTTTTCGTCCTTTTGTGTCATTGTTGCATCTTGTTTTGCTTCTAATTTGTGGGCATTTTGCCTCTCCTTTCTGTCTTTTTTGTGTCTCCTTTATGATGCAAATTGAACGTAACAAAGGATGCAAATAGGACATAAAAATAATGAAAAATGGATGCAAGAAGGACATAACACAATGAAAACAAGACACAAAAGGACATAAAAGTATAAAAAAGGTGCAAAATTGATACAAAAGGGATGCAAAAGGCCATCAAATAAAGCCATGTGTTTCATTTCCAAGGTCACGTTCTCATTTGTATCATAGTAGTGTATCTTGTTTCGAACCCGTAACCTATTAGACATTATCCTAGTGACTTACCAATTAATTCTTAAGGTTAATGAAAGTAAAATATAAATTAAATATTAACTTTTAAAAAATAAAAGTTAAAATGGCCTCTGTGGCCCTCCCTTTTTAAGACATTTGTTGGTGGACTCAAATCTATGGGACCTCAAATAGAGAAAGCAAAAAATCAAGGTATTTTTCAAAATTTCAATCAACTCAAAAAAATTGTATCATGTTAGCATTATTTTAAACAACATAGTACCTAATGTATTAAGATGAAAGTTCTTCTTGAGTTATGTCTAGGGGACTTAGCCTCTCAGTTAAGACAAACAATTATCTTATGCCTATCCAAAGGCTAAATAGCTAGGGGTTATTTTGAAAAGACTTGCCATAATAAATGATGATCAATGACCATTATAGGGAGTGCCAATATTTGAATTGATTTAAAAAGAAAAAAAGTAAATTATCTCGACATGGTTAATGGGTTGGGGGCTAGGGAGTTAGGGATAATTAGGTTAGGAACTAGTTATGGATTAATGGGATACATGATATGTTGGTTACTATTTATATAGTTAGGGGTTAATTGTATAGAGGTTATGAGTGTTAGTGGCTTATAGTGGTGAATGATTAGACTTGATAAGGGGTCAAAAGGTTTAGTGATTAAGGGTTAGCGGTTTGGAGCTAGGGGGTTAAGGGATAGTGATTGGTTATGGGATAGGGTTTGAGATTATCATTGGTTCACGGGTGAAGACATGAGGGGATAGCTAGGGGTTAGGGGTAAGTTTATTAGTGGTTGCTAGGGGGCAGTGGGATATGGGTTAGTAATCTCTTAGGTAGTAATAAATAATTGGAAAACAACCTATTCCCTATACTAATTTGTCCTTTGTTTTTTGGTTTCAAATTAAGTTTCCGAGCCTACCCACACATCCACGTAGATGAGTGACATACCTAACATAAGTGATGCAACTAAGATATGCATATAACCCATGCACACAATCCACACAATTAACAAACATGAAGTGGCATACTCATACACATAAACAATGCACCTAAATCGTGCCCTGCCTACATACCCACAGACATTGTGACACACCTAACCTATACACTTACATCCCACACATCTATTTTATGCACTTAACCTATTCACTTGCTTATGCATATAACCCATATGCCCACACATGCATCGAACCAATGCACTTAATGCGCATAGCTAACCCATACACCTAGAACCCATGGACCAAACTCATGTACATAAACAACACACATAAGTGATGTACTTACTCACATAAGTAATGTACTTTATTTATGAACCTACATACACGCCTAAGATAAGCCATGCACCTACCCATACACATAATTTGTGTAGCTAACCCATGCACTTAACACATGTACATAAATGATGCACCTAACATATGCATCTACCCACCCACACACATAGGTGACACACCTAACATAAACGATACAACTAACTTGCACTTACCAATATGCATATGTAATGTGACAAAAAATGTGTTAACATGTACTGAAGTGGATATGTGATTGGGTCAACTTGCTAGATCCATAATTTCTTACCATAGCTTGAGATTAGGACTTCATAAATGCATTAGAAAGCTTGTAGAAAGGTTTACAACATGAAGGGAAAAAATATTGCAAAAATGAAGTATAAAGGAAACACAAAAAATGCAAACATGGCACCAAAATGACTCAAAAGGATGAAAAAAAGGAAAAAAATAGACACAAAGAGGATTCATAAGGACATAAATAAACTGCAAAAAGGATGCAAAAGGACTCAACTAGATGCAATCATGACACAAAAAAGATGCTAATGAGAAATAAACAGATGCAAAATATTAAAAATTGATGCATAAGGACGTAAACGCCAACACACAAAAAAGGATGTCAAAGGACTCTAGTGTGTCCCATTTTCTGATTTGTATGAAAGGGGATGCAAATAGGGATGCTACAAGCCTATATTGTTGTAGTGTTCCTAACACCAACACCAATATTTGATGTAAAAACACAAATTCAAATCTTTCTTTCCAAAACAACAAGCTAAATAATGACACATGCGAAGGGAGAACCACTTAACCTTGAACAATATACACTGTAAAGTATTTCCAGAAAGAACAATATAGATGAACATTTTCGCCACAATCATGGATCTAACAAATATGCATCCCTTTAAATAAGCACATTGTACCCATAATGAATAGATATTCATTAAGGTAATTAAGAGAACAATTAATCTACCAATCCAAACCAAGAAGCATTAGATATATTCATGATAATATAAGCGGCATGTTGATGCCTAATTCATAATTAAAACCATTAAATAACATCATTGCCCCACCCCCCACCTCCAAAAAAAGAAGAAGAAGAAAAAAGACATGTTTTACATCAACCTTAGAGAATGACATAATATATGTAAAAATATTATCTTAAACAAAAACAAAGGCATACCATGCTATGGGAAACTAAAACTTTAAAGACAAACAAAGACCAAATATGGAAACTAGTCATGGAATTGCAATGAATGACATGGAATATGCAACATGTTACATTGGTTAATCAAACCACCAAGAAAAAAAAACATGTTTCTCCTATCCCCACTATTAATTGAGGAACGAGTTAATTAGTGGTCAAATCCCACCTTAATCCACTAAGTTTTTTCAAATTGATATAATTTGAGTTGTTATAAAATAGAACAAAACAAAATTTCTATCAACAATAAAATGGAACTATAATTATTTCTATTATTTTTTAGATTTAAGGGATAACTTTTTATAAAAAAATATAAAACTCTACACGATACATAATTCAAATAAACAATGATAACTCCAATACAAATAATATGAAAATAAAAAAGTTCATATAAGCTTACAAAAAATAACTAAATAGATTTTATAATATCGACTTACAAAATGAGAGCATTATGAGATGAGATAGAGAAACAAAAATAAGAGCAATGCCCAAATGGTTGAAGAGGTTGACAAAATGAAATGAGAGCATCGCAAAGATGATTGAGGACGATGAGATGGAGAAAACGAAATGCGAGCAATGCTGAAATGGTTGACGAGATGAGACAAAGAAGAAAAAGATGAGATTGAAATACTATATAATGGTATTGGGCCAAGAAAGTATCATTCGAGAATGGGATTGGAGCACACAATGAGATTCACTGTTGAGATCGCTTTGTTTTTTCTTTTCAAATTTTGTGAATGAAAAAAGTATCATAGAACATAAAGCAATCAGAGTGGGGCAGAGCAAAGTGCAAACTAAATAGATCAGAGAAAAGTGTCGAGGTAAGTGTGTTTGTTCATCATTTTTGTTCTTATTTTTCTTTCTTTGTTTATTCTGCCATGCAGAAGAGGGGTTTAGGTTTTGATTATCTTGTGCAAGCAGGTAGTTGTAATCGGTAATGGGATTTTACAGTTTTCGTGTTTGAGGAAAATATGGAAATGCTACCATTATTTCTAACCATCTGAGTAGTCTATAGCTTTCAAAGAGAAAAATACACAGAGATTAGAGTAGAGGAGGTCGTGGTAGGTGTGTCTTATCATCATCTTTTATCTCTATTTTCTATGTTTTTTATTTGTTTGCTTTGCCAAGGCAGAAGAGGGGTTTAGGGTAACATTGTTTACTGCAGGCGGGGAGTTGTACTTGGGTATTATAATTTTACTCTTCCTGGGTTTGAAAAAAAATATGACAATGCTACCATAATGTCTAACCATCCCGGTAGCCTATATCTTGCTTTTTTTCCATTGCAAAACAAAATATCTCTACATGTATGAGATTTTTACTTCATTTGTATTACTATGACAGATCTTGTAATTGTCTTCCCACCCATTAGCACTGAGATTTTAAACTCATTTCTAGCATTCAATTACCCATGGTGTGATATGTTTGTAACTTGTAAGTTTGCATGCTCTCTTTCACTCTTTTGTTTTTTTGTAAACTAATGTTTTTGTGTGTTGTGAATAGCCCCACATGGGATTAATTCTGAGAAAGGGTGGTTTCTGAGGCTTTAACTGCACCAACAACTTTTCCAATCTGTATGTTGGCTCTTGGGTGCAAGTCCCTTCATTAATGTGATAACATCCTTTCCTACTGTAGCATTTACATCGACAATGGTATGGTTGTCATGCTTTGTGTCCTCTCTAGCTTGCAATTGTTACTGATGTGATGTATTACAACTTTTTATTACAATGGTACATTATATGGTGGGATTTGGTTCCAAATTACGACTAATATTTTCGAAGTACACACATATACAACTTTTTTTATAGAAAAAAGGCCATTTGGGTGGCCACTATAATCTTGGGTAACGGATGCTTAAAATCCAACAAAGCTATCAAATTTTCCCTAAATCATCTATCATAAATATATTTCCAATTGGCCATACAAGATTTAAGTAAAGTGTCTCGAAAACACCATTTGGACATACAACATAAACACTCAATTCCCTTAAATAGTTCCCCATTAAAGCACAAAAAGGAATGACAACAAACATGAAGAAGCTTCATTTATGATGCCATTGAGATCAGTTTCACATTAAGAGGAGGATCATCATTATCATTCTTAAAGGGCCCCCACACATTATTCATCGACTACATGCCAGGTGCAATAATGTTCTACCTATCATTCTCAGGTTGTTTCTCATTCTCTGAAATTGACATCATAAGAGTTATGAATTTATCATCTAATAGCCATGTAGGAGGCCCTTTTGGCCAACTATGGCAACACTTTCCACTCTCTCGCACAAGCCAACAATATTTATGGCCAGGACTCCTCCCATTCCATTGACATTGTCTAAATCAAGCAGAAGGGATTGAAAACTTGACAATGGATTCTCTACTCATGGTGTGTGACGTCATTCCCTAGTAGTTTAGGAGTTGGCAAAAGTGTGCTACATCTTGTTCCACCTTTTGGACTTGTATTGAATTTTGTAATCAAAGATTAGTATAAAAGAGAAATTATTATATGCTTAGGCCTACTTTAACAAAATCGCCTTCCTTTTTTTCCATTTTAAAATAAAAATTTGAATTCCAATGAGTTAATAGGCAACATGAAATTCAATGACCTAGGTTAATTTCTGCTCTAGTAAGGAATATTTCCATGAAAGAGCAGCAAAGAGGAGTTGGCTACAAAACTTTGAAATTTTCTTTTAGGTTAGCATAGGAAAACAATAGAATCAAAAGAGATGCTTAATGATTTCCACTGCCTACAAAAAGGTCACAAGGGTTGAGGAATTCCAAGAAGAACCAATCTATGGCTTACAACATCCCACCCAACATAAGAGACGAAGCGAAAAAAGGTGTCCACACATCACAAAGTTGAAAGAACCAAGTAGACAACTTAGAAATAAGTCTCCAAAGTTTATTAAGTCAAGCATCAAGCACATGTTTGTGACCCAATCACTTATTCTTATCATTTGGCTTATATTTTTTAAAGGCCTCAAACTTATTTTGATTCTTTCCCTTCTACCAATTAAGGGAAATTGAATTCTCAGCTTCAACGGGAGGGGAGTCTAGAATAATCTCTTCATATGAACTAAAACCAACCTATTAGGTTTGGGAGGTCTGGATTTGGTTTTGAGTCCTACAAGGGAAGATGTCATGTATAGTTCTAATTCTAATTTTGAATAATCTCAAGCCTAAAAACCATGGAGGTTTGACCAGAATCCTCGCCTTTATGTAGGAGAATAGGTGACCACCAAATCGAATGCTCATGAAGACAAGCCAAATTTTAACCCTTGGCCTTTCCAATTTTCGAAGCATTTGATGACCTCCCAGGCCTTCCAAATGTTGTGCGCACAAAAGTGCCTTCAACGTTAATTGTGATTTGGGTGACAATTAAGCTTTGTATATTCAAGCTCGACCATGATTTTGTACCCAAAGGAACTCCTTGACTAAAACAACAATACAAGAGCATCTTCCAGGCATCCATCCCTTCCAAGGCTTGAATGACACATTTGGCACATAGATCTTGGGTTTGAGTGTGAGCTTTGTTGATCCACATTACATCATTGTTTGTGAGGGTGCAACAAAGGTTCTAGTTAACTCTATGAAAGAATTTACCACCTTTGATATTTTCCCAAAGAAATATCTGGAGAGATTTTTCTAATATTTGGTAGGCATTAGTCAAGGGAGCCTAGAAAGAGCCGAAATAAACACAGGTGCAACCAAAATCTTAGTGCATATTTGAAACATAACGATAAAGGCTATAGGTTTAGACATCCATTTTTCATTTTTTTCCCACCCCTTGAATAACCATTTCCCACATCTTGTGATACTTGAAAGGCATAATAGATGGAGAAATATTTTCTACATTGGGTCCATGACTTCCATTAGTCTAATGACCATTCATGGATATCATGGAGATTTCCAATAGCATTGGGTTTTGGACATTGAGTTTTGGACCCATAAGTTGTACAAAAAGTTGGAAGATGCTCCATAGTATTATCTATTGATTCTTTCTCTTGAAGGATGGTGATGTGGGAGTTACCTGCAAAGTAACCATTAAAAATTAGGAAACTTCAGGCTCAGGGAGAGAAACCTCCTTAATGAGCCATGTTATCGTGCAATATGTACTTTCCCAAATCCTAAGGCAAGTAAGGGATGAAATATTGGCGTAGCAGGGAGTGACCTATCACTGTCACCTTAATAGGAAACCCCTTTATGTTTAGGAGTATATCAAAGTTACCCCAAGGGAGACGTCCCCAGTGACCTAAAGGGTTGATAAGACTAAGGCAAGGATGCAAGAAAAACTCCCCTCTTATTGGTCACTCAATTCAAAAGGTTCTCTAGGTCTTTAAGAGATGAAGCAAAGTAAAAATAAAGCGTACCTGCCCAGAACAAGACAACAAAAGGAAAATATGGCAGCTTTCAAGTACCAATGATGTTAGTGCTTCATAATACCATGAACCTTTGAAAAATAAGCTAGATGATATAAAGATGCAACAATATAAAAGTTTATAACAACAATAAGTATTTTGTAACAACTGCAATAAATATGCCTTTGAATTGCTTGAAAAGACAATAAAAAGGTAGCTTTAACTAGGCAAAAAGATAACCAATTGTCACAAGCAATTTTAGCAATGTCTATCTAGCATTAAATGTTAATTTTGCGGTGAATGTGCTGCAGTTAGATGGTTGTAGCAATATTTTGTAACAACAACAAGTATTAGTGCTCAGAATTGCAAGAAAACACCATGTAAACTTAGCATTTATCAAGTAGATTGTTTGGCAATTATCACAAGCAATTTATGAGTGACTTAGATGCAAGTTATGTAGGTGTATGCAACAAATTAGTATGAATTAGTATGGCTGTAGCAATGATTTGCAACAGCATCAAGTTAGCTAGTGAATTAGTCTAGTTTAGGGTTAGTAGAAGTTAGCAAAAGCTTCAAGGAAGAGAGTTTGAGTGTTTAATCATTCCTTCAATAAGAGAGAGGCTAAAACTAGTGCCTTCTAGGGCTTATGGATTCAAGTGGACGACTTCTTATAAGGCTGCAAATCAATTTTGATAGTGCACAAAAGTCCAAGAGGAATGGATAGGAGAAGTAGTAACTTAAGTCCACCTATGCATTTTCCTCAAGAAAACAAGATACTAGGGTGTAGGCAATTCTAGGCCCTAGCACCTTTCTTTCCTTAGGCTTCTTATGGGATAAGAACTTAGGCAAATATAACTAGGTAAAAACCTTAGAGTGCTAGGAAACTAGGGCTCTAGGGTTTCACTAGTTACTAGATCAATTCAATGAAAAGCTTGGCAAACAGAAAGTAAGAAAGTAGAAATTTAAGTTCCTTACTTCAATCATTAATCATATCATGAAATTTCATAATCTTGTGTGAGCAAATAAATCCATACATAAACCATTCAATAGATGACAAAAAATGAAGATTTTACCTACTTGCACCAAGAACAATCATGAAATACGATGCAAGATCACCATAAAAGCTTCCAAGATTGATCCAACTTGCAAAAAATCAGCCTTATACAAGAGTGTGCCTCACAATTTCAGCCAATACCCCTTCTAGGGCACAAATTTCAGACCTCTCCTCTTGTGTGAGGAGTTGTTATGAAAAAATGAGAGTACTTTATGTTTATTTATACATAATTTTGACCTTTAATTAATTTTCAAGTCAAATAAAGGCTGACCTGGTCAATTTACAAATAAATTCAATTTAGACATAAATATAATTAATTATCATCTAAAAACACTTCCAAGGGTGATGTCATTCCCTTCTAGGGTGGCGTTGAGGCCCAAAGGTGGAACGTTGGGCTCCAAATGCAGAACATTTGGCCTCTAAAGGCCCTAAATGATGCCCACATGTGCCAACTAGCTCGTAACTGCCCTCAAAATGAAAAATGTAGATTTGGATGATGTCTAGGGTCATGATGGTGACGTCATGGGATTTCAAAGGTCAACTTCCAGGTGGAAGAGCAAGATACCCCTAGGTCTAATTCTGTCAAGGTGTCCTCAAGGGAAACACCCTTCTTTCTTCCTGGTGCTAATATTTGATGTCTTCTTGCCCCTGGATGGGGTCACAACATCCATCTATGGGCATTCATCCCCATGAAGGTTTGAGCTAATCATTCCCCGTGTGTACCTGTCCACCGGGAAATGTCCTGTAGCAACAACAAGTACGTCCTCTAGGGGTTCATAAGTCACTGGGATCATAACATGTAAATCACATCCAATAATCAAATTACCCAAACATGTGCATCAAGCCCCCATCTACCCAAAAAAATGCTCAAAGACGTTATGCAATTTAACAAGTCAAGTTTGTAGAGGATCTCAAGGTGTCCAATTGGGATAATCCTCCTTAAGTTTGGGGTGCTTCCCAGGTGAGAGTCAATCTAGGTCATGTAAGTGCATGGGGTGGCGTGGGGTAAGTGTTTGGGCATGGGGTGCAGTGATAACAGGGAAATGTAAGCCTTACATGTGGGTTTCTTCGTAGAGGGCAAGTTGCACCTTTTCATTGATGACATTGTTTCCTAGCCCATTCATTGCCTTTTATTCTTACATTCATTTTTTTTATCTTTCATTTTTATGCTTCAAGGGAAAAGTTGAGGGACACTATTATAGCTTGGTGACCAAAGGTGGCAACGTTATCCACAAGCATTTCTCGGAAATGAGAAACCTGGCTCGTGATGAGACCCCCTTTCTCTTGTCTATGCCACCAAGAGCCACTACCCTAGTTTGGTGACCAGATAGATGGTAGTATCATACCGCTACACGCCCATGGTTATAATAGGCTGACTCATGATGATACCTCCCATCCACCAACAAGTACCTTGAGTGTTATTATCTTTTAGGTTCCCTTTTCTTACTGAGAATCCTTTTATTGATTTCTCATGAATCTCTGGGCGAAGCATCTCAAAGGTTTCTTCTTTGGATTTTAACTCTTTCAAACTACTTTTACCCCCTAGGCCTTTAGCCCCTTCTTCCCACAAGGCAAGGTACAACCCTTCCTAGTGTGGCAAACCCAATGGCCGAACAAAGGTAGGGGGGAAATCAGAGGAATAAAAATGGAAAGTGGTAAGTATGGTGGGAACAAACGACGACCTTTCAAAGAACCACCCAGTGGCAACCCATCCTAAAGAGAGATCAACTTACTGGGGAACGATGTCACCCTTCCAGGTATGAACAAGTCAAAGAGCATAATTTCCAAGCAAAAGTTAGGAAATGAAGGAGAATTCAATGCAACATATTTAAGTGCTTCAATAAATAGAGTGACACATACCATGATAACTGGTTTCATTACCTCATGGAGCGAGACTTACTTCTACTTCAAGATCAGGCTGGTGGGATGGATATTGTTGTTGCTGATAAATAGGTTGCACTGAGGAAAAGAGGGGCCCTCTGATGCCATGCTCAAGTCATCTGGCTCTCGACACTCCATGTCTAGGATATATGGGCCTCGAGACATGATCTCCTTAGTTATCCCCAGGGTATGGGATAACAATCCCTTTTCCCACTTTGTGGGCAATCAAATTTCCTATAACTTCAACTACTATCACATAAAAGGAAGGGCATGTCTTATGTCTTTTACTTGTTCATTTATTTTATTCCATTCTCATATTTTATGTGTGTGTTATGATGATGTACATCTTGAATCAAATAATGTTATTCAACCATGTAACTATACATAAATATCTTCTTCTTGAATTGATTAATTGGTTGTTAATGCACACACACTTTTATATTGTTAGACTTTGGTTTACAGAGAGACTTGGTGAAATAGACATGTCTACAAAAATGCAGAATACTTTCTCTTGGACAAAAAGACCCTATGAAGCTTTACTATTCCCTAGGATTGTCTTTGGGTTCTTCTCGTGCAATGTAGGTAGAGTGGGGAGAAGGCCCCCTTCCGGAGGGGCTTAAGAAACTAGTGAGATACCACTATGGAATAATTAGGTGAGGGAAGTCTTACTTCTAATTTTAAGCAAATGAATTTAGATTGTCTCTTTCCTACATTGGATTATGTGTTGCATAAATTAACTCTTATTAGGCCATTGCACCATTATAGTTTGATTTTTTGACTTAATAGTTTCCTTGAGATCAATAGAATGAGGAAGTCTTATGGGTAATATGGAAATTTTGGCATAGTCCCTACACTTGATCACTTTAGAAGGATAGACTATTGTCAATGATTACCACTTTTGGAACATGAAACTATTACGCATTTTTTTGGTTAAAGGTGAAAAGGACAATGGTAGTCTTCCTAATGGAGAGTAATGTCGCAACCTTTGTCATTTGGTGAAATACTCCATCACATTGATGATGAGTTTGTTTCACTCTAAGGATGGAGGTCAAGTGGTGACAATAAACCATTTATAGAATATCCAAGGTAGTGAAATCAACAATAGTGACTCAACTCATGCATAGATCTCAAGTGTGTTCTCTTGGCATATGAATCATTTCTGCACAAACAAATAAGAATCATGAACCATAGTTGACTAGTAGTAGCACATGGGAAAGAATTTTTGGGCAATAACTCAACCATCAAAATGACTACTACAAATTTCAGTGTAGGAATCGAAGCACTTTCTCAACCTCTTCTTTGTCCAAATGATGCAAGAGAAGGTCGTAAAATACTCTTTTATATAATGCTACTCCTATGATGATATATCCACTACTGAGAATGCAACACATTTTTTCTTCTTTCTTGGAAGAGTTATTTATAGGGGGAATTCTTATGAATTTAGATATTGAATGATATCAAAATACCAGTGTTACACAAGGATTAGTCCCCCATGGTCAGGGGTGTGCTCCCATTTCTCCTCGAGACAATATTTAGGGGGGCATGGCAGAACGTTTCGACATGCCCCCCTTTTTGCGAAACACAATGAAATGCACCGCGAAACATTTTGCTATTGTGTTGGGCGGGGTGCGTGTTGTAAAAAGAGGGGCATGCGGTCCCCCCCCCCCCCCCCCCCCCCACCATGAAAAACAAGATGTTTGGGCACCCCCTCCCCCAAAATGGGATGTTTGGGAGCCCCCCCTATTTTTTTTTATAAAAAACACAAGAACTAAAAAAACATAAAAATTTCAAAAAGAAAATTTAATTTCCCTAACCTAATCTAAATCTATGTAATGACATTGACTTCTTCATGCTCATTTGTTGTTGATTTTTTTTTTATATACTTTGAGATTTCATTGCCCATTGTTGATGTTGAGTTTTGACTCTAGATACTGATGATCGAGTCTTTGACTCTTTACTATTTTTAAGTAAATTTATTTTACTATTTATATATACTATTTATTTATACTATTTAAAATCAGAATCATTGTATTTCATTGCGTTATAAGTTATAAATTTGAAATTTTGACGTGCAAGTATCATTGGTTCAATGAAAAATATGATATTATCAAATACAATGGTAGTTTATGAATCATGTTTGTATCATTTATAAATTTGAATTTACAATGTACAATGTTGAATTTATTTTTTTAACAGAAACTGAAAGTTTTTTATATATAAAATGCAGGACCGAAGTCACAGATTACAAAAAGGGGTGTTGGTTAAGGGAACCAACTACAAGTATTTATGATAGATTACTACAAGGAACTATCCAAAAAAAAGCTACTACTAGAAGCTAGAATAACAAGTTGTTCTAGATAATGCTTACACCCGGAGTTGACTAGACATAGCCATTTTTACAAAATATTTGAAAAATTGTCTGCAATTCTTACTGACTCTTGACCTCGGGGACTCGTTCTTCTTCTAGAGGCATTTATAGGGTGATTCTCAGGTATGGCAGGGCTAGGTCGACTCTACTCCCGCACTCCTCACTTTGGCTTTGCTCTGTAGAATCATGAGCTCTGGTTCCATGAAATTCTTCTAATTTTTTGCCTTGTCTTCTTAGGAAATCGACTTCGTCTTGGAGTTGGTTTATCAGGGATCGATGTTGAGACAGGGTTTCCATCGTGAAGATAAGAGTGGAACTGTGGGAATCCAACCTCAGGGCCAGTTGTTGGGTGGTGAATAAATTGTCTTCCACCATCTCCTCCTTTTGGTTTTCTTGTCCTGGACACTAATCCATTATAGCGGTTCCTCTAGCTGGTGAATCTTTCCTGATATGTTTGGTGTGGTCTGCATCTATGATGCCAATGTTTCTTCCTAGGTATGTGTCTTGAATGTGTCGTTGGGCTCTAGAAGATATGTTAGTGGTCGCTTCTCTCCAAGTTTAATTGATGCTTAGATTGCCCAATTACAGTTGGTTCCTATTCCTTTCTCCATGTTTAAGTTCTCCTCGGTGGCGATCCTTGTTATGTCCTCTGGGAGAGATGATGTTGTTGTAGCGCACTTGAGATGTGTCCCTTACCTATTCCGTTTCTTCTCTATCATACCTACTGTAGTTTTTCTCTAAATTCTCTCTTGAATTTCCGGTGTGTATCCCTTCGCCGAACAAACTTTTTATTTCCAAAAACTTCATGTGGATGCAAAGACAATATATCAGGCTTTGCCCATCCTGAAATCCCCTTATGGTTTCCATTCTTGAACGTGTGAGAGTGTGGAAGTGACGCTCAAGAGGGGAGGTGGCATGCTCTACCAGCATCCGCATGATGTGGAACCTTACTTCAATCTCTTCACAGTTTGTTATCTCGCGCGTCATTAATGGAGGGGTGACGGGAAAGGAGAAAGTGCATGGTGGGAGTGACCTCAGATGCAGGTTCCCACGGGGAGTGAACATATTGCAGCACAGGAGATCCATAATCGCAAGCTGCGACATACCAATTCTCACGATCTGAAATCTGGCTAAGTATGATGATCCCCCAGGAATGTCGGGAGGTCGACCTGAAAATCTTTTGCATTGGAGAGCCACGTGGAGGAGGTTGCCACGTGGAGAGTGGACCCAAGTGTGCTGGAGAATTAGAGAGGCATTAGGGAGGTTCTAGGAACTTGTTCCTTCCCAATACTTACAAATGACCAGTGAGTCTGCATATGGCTCTGTTAGCCTGCTCATCTGCGCTCCCGTTGTTTGATCGTCGAACATGATAGAAGATGGAGAGCATAGAAGAAAGTGTGTCTCTAGTTCTATCTATGATTCTTTTCAAAATTGAGTTCTTTGGGATTGTGTTTTTGGTGAAGTACCTTATTATCATCTTAGAGTCCCCTAGGATGATCAACTGGTTGATTTGACGATCCTTCGCTATTTGATCCCCTTTGAAAATTGCATATGCCTCTACTAAGTTATTGGTGGTTATGCCTAGATTCCAAGAGTAAGTTAGAAGTATTTTTCCTCTAGGGATGAACAGAACCCCTCCCACTCCTGCCTCCCCTGGGTTCCCTTAAGAAGTGCCATCGAAACATAGAACATGACTCTTTTGATTGTTTAGCCAAATTTTGAACTCTTGAGCTGAGAAATGAAGCTGCCAACATGAAGTCTTTCTTGGAAAGTAGGTGAGGGGAGATTCCAGGAGGTTTAGTTTGGTTAACCAATCTTCTTCTTCAGTTCTCGAAGGATCCCCTGCCTGAATTTTTGCTTTCCTAGACAAGATAAACTCTCTCAGTTGGTCGATTGAATTGATCGCAACTACAAGGGGGGAGACGGTTTTTTATTTCAAAATTATTTTGTTTCTTGCCAGCATACAAATTTTATCGAGGCCTTCCAGGATCGACTTAGGTTCGGGTTCCTATGAAGTGAGCCTTTGTAGTGTTTTCCCCATTTAAAAATCAGACTTCTGCTTCTTGTCAGCCTTGATATTTGGGGGACTAATACTAGGAATATTTTATTCATCACCTATTTAGTGAAATTTCAATTTAGGAACAAATGATCAATGATTTCTAATCTATTGGCACACAGGGAACATCTAAACGGTCCCATATAGCCTCTTTTGTTCAAGTTTTCGCTTGTTAGGAGTTTATTATGAGCCAATTGCCAGCAGAAGATGTTTATCTTTGGGAGGTTGTTTGGGATCCATATATCTTTCCAGATGGCGGATTTGTTTTGCATATCCCAATCTTCTAGGAGCTGCTTGTAGCCCATATTCATTGTGCACCCTGCTTTCCCCCAGCTTTTGTTGTCCTTTTGACTGAGGCGGAGTGGGGCGTTTCCATAGATCACCAGAAGGAACTTCTTAGCCTCGTCTCTCAGGAGGGGAGGGAAATCACCCAGATTCCAACTTTCCCAAGTGTCATTCTTATGCCAATTTGATATATCAAATCGAGTGGATTTACCAATAGAGGAGAGCCAAAGCTTGAAATGGTTCAACTAAGGAATGCTAGAAAGTACCCCCATCTCTGAGAAGTTATCCTCACATATCTTGATTTCTTTTCCATTACCTGGGTTCCATTTGAGGTGGGATTTAATTAGCGACACGGATGCCCGAATTAGCTTCCAGATGGGGGAACATGATTGCCCAAGGTCTACACCCTCCAAACGTATTTTTCTTACTTTGGATAGGTACTTATTGCATAATTATTTTTTCCACCATTCGTTTTCACCATTGATTACACGCCAAATTAGCTTGGCCCCCAGTGCTAAGTTTATCATTTACGGGTCCCGAATGCCCAGTCCCCCATTTTCTTTAGGGGTGCAGATGATAGACCAGTTTACCATATGGAATTTTTTTTCATTGTCTTTGCCTCCTTGCCAAAGAAATTTCCTGGTAATTCTGGCCATTTATTTTTTTATTCCCACCGAAGAATAGAGGGATGAAAATTGGAAAATTGGAAAGGAAGATAAAACTGACTTTATTAAGACGACCCTGCCTACTGGATTTAACCACGTTGCTCCCCAAATATCAAATTGGTATTTGAGTTTTTGGAGAATCGCCTACCAATACTCCTCGGGGAGGTATTTAATATTGATGGGGATGCCTATATACTTGAAGTATTTCCATTCTGTCGAGAATGAGAATTGGAGGATGCTGGTTATTCTAGCCATTGTTCCCGCTTTTATGTTCCAGGCGTAAATTTGACTTTTATGTTTGTTGATAAGTCCCCCTGAAGCTTGTTCGTACTGGTCCGGGACTAGCTTGAATATTTGGGACATTGTTTGAGAAGATCCTCCAAGAAGAAGAGTGTCATTAGCGAATTGTGAATTATTTATCCTTCTAACGCCCCTAGCAATTTTCAATCCTGGAATATTTCTGGTGGCTCTTTCTTGATCCAACCTTTTGTTTAGATTTTCTGCCATAATAATATACAACAGAGGAGAGACAAGGCACCCTTGTTGAATTCCTCTAGTGGCTTGGAAAAACGGAGCTGGGCACCCATTTATTAAAGGTGCTATCCAAGGGGACGAGATACAAGCCTTGACATAGGAAACGAAGGATTTGTTAAAACCAAAAAAATTTAACACATCAAAGAGGAATTCATGTTTCACTCGATCAAAGGCATTTGCCATATAGATTTTGATTATCATTCCTTTTTCTTTGTTCATAACACTAGTGTGGATAGCGTCCTGGACCAAAATTATGTTGTCCCATATTTGTCTTTTGGCCACGAAGCCCCTTTGATTTGGGAGAATTATCCTTGGGAGCAGTTGTTTTATCCTATTGGCTATACCTTTTGTGAGAATCTTGTAGGAAACATTGCATAGTGAAATGGGGTGAAAACGGTCAAAAGTGTTTGCATTTTTAACTTTAGGGATCAGCGTAAGAAAGGAGGTATTGGTGGATCCTCCTAGCTCGCAGGTAGTTTGGACATATCTGATCATACAAAGAAGGTCCTTTTTAGTGATTTCCCAACAATTTCTGTAGAAGTGGAGAGTGAATCCATCTGGCTCCGGAGCTTTATCTGGGTCAAATTGGAAGACAATCGTTCTGACTTCGGCTTCTATGACTACCTTTGTCAGTTCTTGGTCATCCTGATCATTTATCAACTATGAGATCGGTTCCATGAACTCCATACTCTGTTCTTTATTATCTGCTCCATCCTGAGTATAGAGATTTTTAAAATGGGAGGAGGCTTCCTTTTTTATCTCTTCAAAGGAATTAATTACTTCTCCTGTAGCTTTTTTAATTTCCTCCACCGTGTTCTTGTGTTGTCTTGCTTTGGCCTGCTTATGAAAAAAGGAGGCATTTTTGTCTCCTGCTTAGAGCCACAAAGCTCTGGATTTTAGTCTCCATTCCTTTTCTTCGTTATGGAGTGCCCGTATGTAATTTTGAAAGTATTATTTCTCCTACTCTAGGTGTCTGGTTTGTATTTCACTATTGTCCATATCAATGTGCATATCTTCCAACTTCTTTTTATGTCTTTCTACTTTTTTTGTGCTATTGAAGGAAGCTTTGGCCTAGTCCTTTATTGCTTTCTTTTCCTTTTTCAACTTTTTCTCCCAAATATACACAGGGGTTCCATCCACCCAGGTATCCCAGATCGAGGAGATTAGGGGGAGGAGATCCAATGAGTCCATCCACAAAGGTTTGAATTTGAAAGGAATGGGACCCAGGTTTTCTTCTTTTACAAGGGAAAGGGCTATTGGGTTGTGATCTGAAATTCCCCAAGACACTATTTGGGAGGAGATGGAGAGAAGGTGGAAGATAAGAGGGATATGGTTGAGGAAACGGTCCAACCTAGCGGTTATGTGTCCCACCCCTGTGCTTTTGTTAATCCAAGTATATTTCCCTTTGGAGGTTTGGACATCAAACAAATCTAGGTCCGAGATCAAATCCTCCATATGTTCCTGAAACTGATCCCTAACAGAGGAGCCTCCCTTTTTTTCCCCCCGATGAAGTGTTGTGTTGAAATCCCCTGCTATATTGCAGTTGTCTTGGGCTCCTAACTCTTTAATTTTCATTAGTGTTTCCCATTACTCCCTCTTTTCCCAGTAATTATTAAGCATATAAACATTGCATATGAGGTAGATAATACTTGATTGGAGGTGCTTAATTGTTACCAATGTCCAGTAGGTTGATTCACTATTTGTTCTTCCTTGTAGAGTTGAGTATTCCACACTGTAAAAATCCCTCCTAAGGCGCCTCTAGCGTTTAGCTTCATTCCGCTACTTGATTTCCATAGTTGCTTCATCTCTCGTACGGCCTCATCTCCCTATATTTTTGTCTCCTGGATTAAGAGAATATGGGGCTTTTCTACTCGAATTAACTTTCCCATGGCTTTTTTTTTTTCCCTCTGGAACATACCTCTACAATTCCAGGAGACTACCTTCATTATTTACTATTGTTCTTTGAGCACCCCCCCCCCCTAGTGGGCTGAGACTACCCCTTTGCTACCTTGAGCTTTCCCATTTTTCCCGTCTTTTTTGAGAATTCCCTCTAGTGTTGGTTGGGTTCCTAGCTCTTTGTCCTGGGTAGTTGATTTTTCCCTTCTTGTTTTATTTGTTTTCCTTCCTGCTTTCGTAGTTGGAGCATTCTTTGGGGTTTCCAGTTCCATCTCTTCTCCAGAGTCTTCTTGGCTATCTTCCTCATGTGTTTGGTGTATTTCCTGGAGCTGAGGATTTGGATCCATTGGGGGTGTCACAAGATCCACATCTTGATCTGGGATATTGTCTTATGTATTTTCTTTAGAACTGATCAACTCTGCTTCTAAAGTTTCCAAGGGTTCGTATTTGTTCTTACTACTTTCAGCTTCATCGTCAATTTGTATTGGGGATTTCCTTTTACTTGGCGAGGGAGGCCTGGAATTGCTTTTTCGCTCCTGTTGTTGGTTACCTGCTTTGTTCATTGTTTTCTTTCTTTTTGCTTGTTGCCATTGATCTGATGCCTTTTTTTCTGGGTGCTCTTGGATCGCCTTAAGACAGTTTTTGGTGAAGTGCTTGTATTCATGACAGGATTTTCACTTAAAGGGGAGTTGTTCATAGTCCACAGTTTGGATGTATGACCACCCATCCAAAGTGAGTTGGATTGCTTATGGGAGACCTTTCTCTAGGTCTACTTCTACACATAACCTTGCACAAGATTGCAACCCATCTCGTGGCACGACTCGATCGATGAACCTTCCCAGAGCGTTGTCTATATTTTTTATTGTTTCATCATTCCAACAGTGGAGGGGAAAGAAGGGAAGCCTAACCCATACTGGAATCGATGAGGGAATGTCATTCTACAGACTAAATTCTGGAGTCATTTGTTCAGATACATCCCTTTGGTTCCCATGAAATACTATCCATTCCTAAAGATCACATCTTGATCTGCTTTATTTTCAAAGAGAAAAACGTAGAAGCCCTTACCAAAAAATGTTGTAGAAAGTTGTCCTTTGATTGTTTTCTTCCAGTTCTGCTCCAGCCATTGAGCCATTGCTTTGGGGGGAAACTAGAGTCTGGTAAATTTCCCTATCAGACCGTTTTCAGCAAGACGAAGGAAAAACGATCTCGAAGAAGGGGAGTGGACAGAAACTTTTGGAATCGCTTCCAGCCTTTTGAAGAACTGAGATGGAGGGGCTCCCTTGGCATCTTTCAAGTAGGAGGAGATCAGCGCTTGAAACGCTGCAAGTTCAGGCGACGACGGGGGTTGGGGGGGTCGCGATACCCCGAGCCAAAGGCCATGACAACCAGTGTCAGAAACCCTAGATTTTGTCAGGGGAATCTCGTGATGCAGACCACATGCAAAAAACTTTCATGAACCCTATACAAGTTACTGTAGCATGTAACTTGTACAATGTTGAATTGTTATTATTGGGATTTTTTTTAATAATTTTAGAGATAACCCTCCTATGCTAGGGACCCCAACGACCTCCCACCCCCCATGATGTTCCCTAAACTTTTGGGGGTGTCTCCACACGTCCCCAAAGTGTGTCTCCTTACTCTCACGTCGACACGTCACAAAAATGGTGGAACATTGTAGAATACACTTTGAGCTTCAAATTCGTTGTTTCTTCCATGATATGACATTTTCAGAAGGGAATGGCCATGAATATATTGATGTTGTTTATTTGGAAGGGAAGGCTTGGTGAGGTGCTCTACCATAATTATACCTTTATTTGACTCGTAGTTAATAGTTTTAAGATCAAACTTTTAAACAAGTCTAATTCATTTGCCTACTCTACATGTAAGATTGTTTTTTTAAGAAGATATCACAATGGATCAAATTTAACTATATAAGATATGTTTATTTATCTCATATAATGATGAAGCGTCTTGGTCATAAAGACCATTTCAAAACATTATTTCCAAGTGGGAGGATAATTCATCTTAAAATCAAGTGCATGATTGACATGATAGATAGTTTTCTCTCTACCCATGTTATCTTCTTGAACTGACATGACTCCTATGAATCTATATATAATTCATGTATATAGAATGAGAGGATTTTCCTTAGTAGAAGGCATAATTATTGAGGTTGAAATATAAGCTCATTTAAATGCTCTGTGGCTTTCTAATTGTATTTGCTCCATCTACAAGATATGTTCTTTATGAATATTGGTTGATGGATTATATTTAAAATAACAACCAATATGAAATTATCAAATAAGTTTTAACTATTCCAAGAGTCAATTAACTTCCATAAGTGTGCAACATGGAGACATTTATATGATACTTTGATTTGGGTAGGATCGATTTCAATACCTCCTATGGAAATGACAAATCCATAAATATTCTTAGCTTTGATGCACACTTTCATAGATTCAAGGTTATGTGGAATTGGCAACATTGCTCAAAGATTTGGTGTGATCAACTTTGTACAAATATTTCACAAGCAAATCATCCACACATACATTAATCATCCACACATGCATTAATGGTTTTGTGGATTATATCATGGAAAATATGGGTCATGGCATGCTAATTAGTGCCTACTACATTCTTGATTCCAAATGAAATGACTACATGACAAAACAAATCCCATGGGGTAGTGAATTTTAAAGTCTTGTGTTGGTATTGGTAATCTAGGGTGGTTTGAATCTAATTATATCTTGAGAATCTATCCACGAGAAATAAGATCTCATTATTAGTCATGTGATCCTCTATGACAACCATTTAGGGCAATGGGAACTTCTTCTTGGAGATGTTGTGCTTAACAATATAGGGCAATGGGAAATGCCCAAAAAACATTGACGAATTTTCCAAATGGTTGAAGAGTTTGAAGAGGTTGATGAAATGAAATGAGAGCATCGCAGAGATGTTTGAGGACGATGAGATAGAGAAAAAGAAATGAGAGCAACGCCGAAATGGTTGATGAGATGAGACAAAGAAGAAAAAGGCAAGATTGAAATACTATGTAATGGTATCATGCCAAGAAAATATCATTCAAGAATGGGATTGGAGCACACGATGATATTTACCGTTGAGATCGCTCTGTTTTTCTTTCAAATTTTGTGAATGAAAAAAATATCGTAGAACAGAAAGAAATCAGAGCGGGGCAGAGAAAAGAGCGAACTAAATAGATCAAAACAAAGCGCTGAGATAGGTGTGTTTGTTCATATTTTTCTTTCTTTCTTTGCTCTACAGAAGAGGGGTTTAGGTTTTGATTATTTTGTGCAGGCATGTAGTTGTAGACGATAATGGGGTTTTATTGTTCCCGTGTTTGAGGAAAATATGGCAATTCTTCCATTATCTCTAACCATCTGAGCGGTCTATAGCTTGCAAAGAGAGAAATACACAGAGATTAGAGCATAGCAGATTCTGGTAGGTGTGTCTGATCATCATCTTTTTATCTCTTTTTATCTCTTTTTTCTATGTTTTTTATTTGGTGGCTTTGCCAATGCAAAAGAGGGGTTTAAGGTAACATTATTTAATGCAGGCGGGTAGTTGTTGTTGTACTTGGGTATTATATTTTACTTTTTCTGTGTTTGAAAAAAAATATGACAATGCTACCATAACGTCTAGCCATCCCGGTAGCCTGTATCTTTCTTTTTTGCCATCGCAAAACAAGATATCTCTACATGTATGAGATTTTTACTTCATTTGTATTACTATGACAGATCTTGTAATTGTATTACCACCCATTAGCACTGATATTTTAAACTCATTTCTAGCATTAAATTACCGATATACAATTGCTCACCATCTATATTACACAAAAATTGAAATAAATGATTGTGATGCTGCTCTGGAAATCCCTCTTTAGTTTATAATTTTTAATACAACCAATCGGTTCTCCTTATTTTTTGCTATGTATTGTTCACATTGTTGTAGTTGTGTCATGAGATTTATTTATATTTGTAAATAGTCTAATACCCTTCCCTAAATCCCTCATGGATAGTATTGGCACAGGGGCAGACCCAGGGTTCAACGCTTCAACAACGCACCAACAAAACCCTAAATATCGGCCCTTTCGGCAACACCTGCGAAGCAGATGCAGTCCCACCCGAGGTAGATGCAAGGGGGGTTACAGGACTCAAGTGTCTGTAACCAAGCTGGGACACGGATCTATGATTATAACACCTCACAGAGTACTTAGGAATAGCACACATTAATTCATTAGCTTTATTCACATCGCAAGTCAAACCCTAAGTATAGATGGACGCAGTAACAATGACAAAATATACATCGCACTTAGCATCAAAAATTATATCTAACACATTCAACATAGACAACGCACTAAGCATTCATAGATCTATCTATCATTCACAATAATCAATGCACTAAGCATATCTACAACATAAATATCATAACATAATTAAAACCATAAACACATGATATACATGGTTCACCCTAGTGTGGGGCTATGTCCACCAACTGTTTCTTCTTCTTTATTAGGCTTCAATCTCTTACATCCATCTACTCATGTGCACTAATCCACAGAGCCAAGCTTCACATCGAACAGGTGATCTGCACATTGCGCACCAGATCCACCTTCCCCAAATCAGGTCAAGGCATAGAGCCAACTCCTCTACTAAGCACAGGGCCTTACACACATGGTTTTTTGCACAAATCAACTCAGAACTACTTGCCTCTTGCACTTAGCTAGATACTTTCTTTTGCACTTAGCTACATACCACTTACTTTCCTTCTCTACCTTGCAATATTTTCTTATTTATACTTTTACATTCCTTACAAAAAGGCCTAATCATGGGTAACCCCATGGACCGACATCCCATAACCCATTACATAAACCCTAATGAACCCCTTGCTGGGTCCACAAAACAAGTGAGATCCCGCGATCTCATCTCCTCCTGGGTGCTCCATCTTCGACCAGCCTGTCGATGTCCAAAAAGTGGTCAATCCTATCCAATGTTTCCTCAAAACTTGGTCGAGGGCCAACAAGCCCCCAACACTCACGTGTGACTCGTCCTGAGTCACTCAGATCTGGGCAGTGTTGCTTTGAAGGCCTCGAGCTTAGCTCGAGCTGCCTCGACTTGTTGCTTCGCCTGAGCTTCCTGCTCAGTGAACTTCTGGATCATTTTCTCTGTAACAGGCCCTTCCAGGCATTGTTCCACTGTCACAACCACTTGGTCTAGTTTTGAGCCTTGTCCTTCAATATCTTCAAACACTGTGTCGGCTTCGTCCTACACCGGTTGTAGCCTTTGTGTGACCTCCATGACTCTTCCTTGGATGGCAGTAATATTTTGTTGGGCCGCGCATTGTTCTTATGATCTCTTCATTCTCTCGACTGTAGTGAGTGACTTCATCTGCACTTGTACTTTCATTGACTGTTGTTATGCCTCCTGTAGTTGCGCTTCCAACTTCCTAATCTCTGGGTCTTCTGTGAAGCATTCGTAGATCTGTGCACTTTTGTTTCTTAGTTGCTTGCATTTAGAGGCGAGGACTCTGATCCTTTCCACTACGCTCTTAGCGGCTTCCTCCCTCTGGTCACGCACTTCCTGCGGAGTGCTAGGTATTGCTTGAAGCTCCAACTCTATTACCCTTGCTTGAAGTTGTTGGATGGCCTCAGCGAGCTTCATCACTTGAACCCCAACTGCCTCATGTTCCTCCTGTGTCGAAACTGGCACAGAGCGAAGTGCTTTGCTCACCACTTCCTTGACTACAGTCTACTCTGTGAGCAGCTGGTCCTTTTCCTTCTGTATCTTCACTTTGTCTCCCTCAAGCATCATCCGGAACTCATCTCTCTCGTTTTCATTTGTGGTTGCACAGCACCGCGCAGCTCGTAGTTGCTCCAATATCTCCTCTTTTTCTTTCTTCGGGGCTTATGTAGCTTGTTCCTTTTCTTCTTGGACTCGTTGAAGCCAAGCCTCTATTGTATCTGCCAATCTTCGAATTTGGGCTAGTTCATCCACCAACTTTGAAGTCTCCGACAAGGAGGGCGCAGTAGGTACTGTGCGACTAACTTGAATAGCTCGTTGTATCTCCTTCGGCTCATTCTCAACTCTTACATACAACTCTTCTTGTTTCGCGCCATATCTCTATAAGAGGTCCCCAGACACATCCTCCATCGCTCCGCGGACTAGAGCGATGTCATCCTCTGTGAGCGTAGCCTCTAGCTGGGGCTTACTGGCCAAATATAGCTAAAAAAAATCATTTAGTAAAATATCCCCAAAATAATCATTTAATAAAATATGCAGAATAAAAAAGTCTTGAGATTTTGAAAAGTTTCGTGCATCGAGCATATCCACTTTCTATTTTACCTAAAAAAAAATTAAATTTGAATATTAAATATTATTTATTTAATTAAAAATTTATTATAACTTAGTTATTAATTAATAATAAAATATATTCACTATATTTAAAAATAATTATATTATTTAAATAAACTATTAAGATAAACTTTTACTCTTATTAAATAATTTATTAAAAAATTCAAAAATATTTTTTTCTTTTATAATAATAATTATATTCTCTTATTTTTACTTGACTTTTATGTTGAGCTGCAAATCTAAGTACTTTACCATCACTTTCATATACTTTCTTCAACTTAAGTGAAAATTAACACATAAATTAAACTGTAAATGTTTTTACTTTACCGTCAACTTCATTTATTTTATTTTATTTTATAATAAAAATTAATATTTAAATTATAAAAAATTAAAATTAAAATTAATATCCACTTTATCTTTACATTCCTAATCCGTTGTTTTCCTGGTTAAATATCTTTAGATTATGTTTCCCATATAATAATATGCACTTTTTCTTACAAGAGTTTTTTATTTAAGGTTATGTTTTCCATTGCCAGCTATAGATTTGATATCTATTGAGAAAGATTCTGTATATATTGATGATGATACGTATTTACGATTACTCAGATTAATTTTATTTATTGAATTTAAAAAGACAAATAGTTACTATGCTTATCTTTACACCCTAATCTTTTATTTTCATATTCTTAGGTTATATTTTCCATGCATTAATATCTAATTTTCCGTACATCTTACTTATATTTTTCATGCATTAATATCTATTTTTTCTTACATCTTACTTACTTAAAGTGTGTTTTTATTTAGTGTTATATTTTCGATTGCTAATTATAGATGATTATGATGATTGGTTACTAATGTTTACTAAAATAAATTTTGATTTATTTAATTTTAAAAAGGTAATAAGTTATTTGGTTTGTTTTTAAATTTTAATTTTGTGTTCTAATAACTTTAAGAAAAATATTTCTAAGTCATTCTAAATGAGTTCAAAGGTTAGGAAATTGTAACAAATATTTTGAAATTGTTATCTAATATGAGTATATGCATGACATTTTAAGAGAGTGTTTTTCATCTTCAACCCTCTTATAATCACAAATCTAACAAATTGTTTTGACCCATGATGTTTTAAAAATTATTCAATACTCTTTTTCACTAGAAAATTCATGAGAATTTGTTCTTATTTTACAAATGTTGATTTTCTTCTCCCACTCCTACTCCATTAATTCCAAAATGTATAGATTTTTCATTATATATAACTTTTAAATATATGTTTCTTTTAAACATTTAACACTAGTGTTATTTAGCTACACAACTAACAACAATGCATTGTAGTAAATCTAACAAGTGTTTAAAAACAATATTTCACATTGTATTTAAAAATGATATTTCAATTTTATTTAAAATGTATGCCACCTAAATTAATTAATAATAATAAAATAAAACTTAAAAGAATTGATATAAAGCATTTTTAATATTGTTAAATAATAAAATATAACTTAAAAGAATTGATATAAAGCATTTTTAATATTGTTAAATATGAAAATTTTTAAAAAAAAATTAACATTGAAAAAAATTAGAAAAAAATTTAAAAACAAACATTTTAGAAAAAAAAAAAAATTAAAATATATCATTTGAAAAAGTAAATGTTAATGCTTTATAATAAAAAGATACAAACTATTAAAAGGGTGTTATTAAAATGATGCCACCTCTAAAAAAGAGTCTAGTGAAGTTCAAGTTAATAAGTATGCTACTTATCATGTTCATAGAACATGGTATCAAATGTTCATACCATGTGGTATCTTGGTTAAGGTTTATGCCTTACTTTAAAATGACGTTTGACATCTAAAGTCCATTTGTAATGTTGTTTTTCTTCTATAGTATGTAGTATTTTTCCTTGAGATTTGGATATGTTGAAGTCTCAACACCTCTTTTAAATTTTTG
>ML790157.1:491107-510253 GCA_009831015.1 Picea engelmannii | reverse complement strand
GGCGTTGAAGGATGTGGGAAAAATTCTCCATCATTTCGTCCCTCTGTCGCGTGAGAGCTTGCTCAAGCAACAGACTGATAGGATCGTCTGCTCCATCGTTTTTCTTTTCTTCCACCATTGAGGGTTTCTTGGGTGTGAGAGAGAAATTGTCCTCAAGAGAGACAAGGTCGAGATCCAACTTTCTATACTCGGACCTCGTCGGGGACATGCATTGAAAAACGATCAAGAGCAGCCTGCTCTGATACCACTGATCCGGATTATTTTCGGCACAAAATGAGAGCGGAGATATAATAAAGAAATGCACAGAGATATTGCAGATATTCAATAATATAACATAAATGTATCAGAGCTGCAACCATAAACATAGATATACAGTAATACATGATTTCTATTAATCAAAGAAATGTACATAGACTGTAAAAATACAGAGTGAAAGACTCGCTAGAATGGTGGCAGCTTATCTCTGAGAAGAGATGTGACGGCTACTCGCATTCGCAAGAAGATGATTACAATGAGGCTTTGAAGGCCCTTTTACAATAAAAGGGAATTCCAAAAGTCCTAGACATCCAAAAACCTAACCCTAGGAGATGAAGTGCCAAAAGCCATGTGGGCCCCATTTAGGTAAGTTGGTGCATCAACTTCCCGGGGTCGTAACTTTTGCATACAATCTCCGTTTTAGGCGTGTAATAGCTCGTTGGAAAGGTATCATCGATGAGATTAATTTTTGGGGCTCAATAATTCCTTTGGCTATCATTGAGAACCTCGATATCGAAAAACCTTCATTTAGGCCCTCAAAATGGCCTCGGAAGTTAAAACCTGCTAAAAATAGTAAATTGCCAAAATGGCCAGAAAACTGTTTTGAGCCATTTGAAAAAGGTGGGTGGCCACCGATATCCACCTGGATCAACCAACCCAAATTTTGGGCCTCATGTCGATGGTATTGTGGGCTCAACACAAAACAAGCCCACAGATCAATTGTCGAGCCAAATGTAACATTTTTCACTACAACAGACTATGGTTATCCAAAATTCTATTGTGGCTACCCCCACCACCTTCACGTTGGAAGTAAACGTTGTGTAGGTGAAAAACCCCAAGGATAACCAACAACCCGAGGGGAAAAGAAAGGGCAAGGGAAAGAAGGGTAAGGGGGTAATGATAAAAAGGTTGCTAAAAATGTTGGTGAGGGAAAAATGAAAAGAAGAAAGTTAAGTTCCCACATAATATTTGCATGGATGACCACCTGACTCATCAGTGTCCTCGGATGGAGGAAGACCAAAATATTTTTGCATAACAACAACCCGTTGTGTTAACTAACCCTTTACCTCAAGGGCCTAATTTGACATAGTCTTCCTCATCCACAAATGTACCTAGGGGAAATCAAGGTTCCTCCACACTTAATGATAACACAAGATCTGCAAATGTGTACACAATGAGAGTGAATGCTCATATTTAGACCAAGGTTTTGGATTATGGAATGCCTGAATCTACCATTAAAGGAAAAGAAGCTCCTGACCCATTGGTGCCTCTTCACATCGATAAGACAATGGGAGAAACAATGACTCGCATCCCCAAAGTTGCATTTAAGAAACCTTCTCATAATCCAAATGAAAGGATTGCCAAGAATTACTCTTTCGTTGAAGATATTATGCAACCCCTTGTGTGATTTCCTCTATGGAGGTACTCCATAGTTTCCCCTCATATAGAAAAACATTATTTTCCTCTTTAGGTGTTGTTGAGCCAACTAACTCGAGATCTATCATTTTTTACCATTCCAATGTTAAACCTCACTTGCCTTACCATTTTTCCTTCTAGATAGTATTGGTTTACGCCATGAAATCGTTGACACGAAATATTTTTCGCAAGGTGGTAGATGAGGGTGCATCAACTTGTGTTATGGTGTTGGCATGTTGGAGGGATATTGGTCAACCTGAGTTGTTTTCGTCTCCTACATTTTTAACTGCATTTGATGACTATTCATTTTTACCACATGGCATAATCCCATCCTTCCCCATGTAGTTGGAGGGAAAACATGTGTGTGTCTAGGTCGAAGTAGTTGACGTGCCTCTCGATTACAACCTTTTTTGGGGTTGAAGTTGGACTTATGAAATGAGAGCGGTAGCATCCTCCATATTTTGAGTATTATGCTTTCCTCATGAAGGTAGGATAGTGGCCACTGATCTGTTGACTTTATCTCACCCTGACCCTTCATCAGGGGCATCCACGATCATAATGATTGATAATCCACGACTAGGTCTTGTCAACTTAGGTCTTGGACTGTTTCCATATTTGATGGGCACTTTTGACTTTCCACATCCTTCAAATGATTTTAAGTTTCTTTCGGTTTTCCCTGATCAGCTTAAGGCTGCGATTTTCCAAGTGACTTCATTTCAAATGACTTATTTCTATGATCCGTAGAATTTACCTTCCCTGTCGACTTCAATGGAAGGGGTAGGGAATCTTAGCATGGATATGCCCTTATCCGTAGTTGATTTTTTCTATAGTATTGTTTAGAAAAACTGGACCAACGCTGATCCAACTCCCCCTCAAGAGATAGATCTTGTTCTAGATCCGTTTTGGGCTCAATAATCCCTTACTTCGCATGATTCTTTGGACTTGGTCTTGCCTTTTGATGAGGCAATTTTAGAGGCAATGATGGTCCAGATAGACCTTGGGATGATCTTCATCATAGATTGTACCTTTTACCCAAGCTTAGGAAAGTGGAAGCAAAAGATTTTACTTCAACCATGAATGGAGATGTCACTCATCTTGTCAAACCTTTGGAAATGCATGGAGTATATGCCAAAGGAAACATGGAAAATAAAACTGAGATGATTCCAATTGAAATCTCCAAAACATCTTCATCAGAGTAGATTGTTCCCCTAAGGAGATTCAACTGTATACAAATTTATTTAAAGAATTTCATGACATTTTTTCTTGGTCTTATGAGTAAATGCCAAGAATTGACCCTCGTATTGTTGAACATGAAATTATAACCTATCTCGATGTTAAGTTAGTTCAACAAAATATTTTATCGGTCAACCCTTGAAAGGTAGTGACCATTAAAGCTGAAGTAGAGAAATTGATTAAGGTTGGTTTTATATACCCAGTTCAATTAACAAAATGTGTGTCAAACCTTGTTCTTGTCAATAAAAATAAAGGTACAATTTGAGTGTGCATGTATTTCTGCGATCTGAATAAGGCATGCCTGAAAGATAACTTTCCTACCCCATTCATTGATCATATTATCGATGAATGTGTGGGTTGCGAAGTTTTTTCCGTTATGGACAATTTCTTAGTGTACAATCAAATTCAGATCAAACCCGAGGATCAACATAAGACTATTTCTGTATGTCCTTGGGGTACCTTTTCATATAAGAAAATTCCTTTTGGCCTAAAAAATGTTGGAGCTACTTTTCAGTGGGCCATATCATTCGATTTTCATGACCTCAAACATATAGTCAAAGCGTATCTTGATTATATTGCATCATATTCTCACAAAAGAACTGATCATCCTTCTCTCCTTTGACTTATCTTTGAGAGGTTTCGCTACTACCAGGTTCGCTTGAATACAAACAAGTGTAGTTTTTGTGTTACATAGGGATGCTTATTGGGATTTATCGTGTCCAACAAAGGGATCATGGTTGATCCTCTAAAGGTTGAGGAAATAGTTCCTCAACTTTAGAGTCTCCAAGGGAAATATAACTTCTTACGTCGATTTATTGCTAACTATGCCGAAATCACTCAGGGTTTCATGCATCTTTTGAAGAAATGGGTCTGATTCTTTTGGGATGAAGTGGCTCAACACTCTTTTGAAGCATTGCAAAGTACCATGATGTCTGCCCCTCTGCTCATCCCTCTTGATTATGACAAATATTTCTTGTTATATTTAGTTGCAACAGAATCCACCATCGGTATGGTCTTGGTTCAGGATGATGACATGTTCTAGGAACAAGTTATCTACTACCTCATCCGAGGATTAGTTGGACCAAAACTCAACTATACCCACATTGAGAAATCGGGTTTGGAAGTTGTTCATGCTATCCAAAGGTTTTGTCATTATATTTTACTCTGTAAGATCACTGTTATGGTCTTTGTTAATCCTTTTCAGTACGTGTTGACACGATGGGTCATCAATGAGAATATTATTTGGTGGATCGTTATTCTTCAAAAAATCAATTTGGGCTTTGTTTCGACAAAGTCCAAGAAATATTTGGTCTTTGCAGAGTTAATATCAGAACTTCTGAATGAGAGTGGAAAATATTTTCCTGAAGATTCGTTGATCAATGATGATCTCTTCCTTATTGCATCTCTTGAACCTTAGTATGGAGACATACTTTTGTATCTTCAATCTTTGAAGTGTCCTCCCTCTACTTTGCATGATGAGCATCGATGGATACACCATCAAGGATGAAATTGTCTTATCATTGATGAAAATTTGTATCATTGAGGAGTTGAATTTGTTCTCCGTCGTTGTATGAATCATGAAGAAGAACATATTGTGCTAAATTATTTCCACACTGGGGCATGTGGTGATCAATTGTCTTGGTTGGGTACAACTCATAAAATACTTCATGTTGGATAATTTTGACCATCATTAATTAAATATTGTATAGAAGTGGTTAAGAAGTGTCACTCGTGTCAGATCTTCTCTCGAAATATGCGGGCACCCTATTCCTATATTGTATGTTGACCCCTTCACTAAGTGGGGAATTGATTTCACTACATGCCACCTAGCTTATGATAGGGGGAATTTTTATATCATTGTGGCTATAGACTACTTCACCAAGTGGGTCAAATCCATTCTGACATTTAGAAATGATGGGGAAATGACAATACTCTTCATTTTCAACCAAATCGTTTATAGGTTTGGTATACCGAAAGAGATTGTCACTGACCATGGAAGTCACTTTAAAAATAAGATGATGAATGAGTTAATGCCAAATCTAGGGTTCAAATAATAAATTTTGTCACCTTATTATCCACAAGAAAATTGTCAACTGGAGGTTGTCAATAAGTCTCTTAAGACCATTCTCCAGCAGAAAATCAATTCGGCCAAGTCGAATTGGAATTTGATGTTATACTTAGCACTTTGGGTATACAAAACTTCCATCAAGACTGCTATATGATTCTCTCCTTTCCAACTTTTTTATGGGATGGAGGTAGTCTTTCCCATAGAGTTGCATGTTCCATCTCTCAAGTTTGTAGTGGAACTAATGCCCAACACAATTTTTCTTGAAGAAAATCTTGTCTATCTCGAGTATCTCGATGGACAATGTCGAGATGAAACCTTGGATAACGAGACTCATAAATGTTTCATCAAGTGTCAATACGATTGGTTGGTGTGCCCTAGAGTTTTCTTGAAAGGAGATCTTGTCTTGGTTTATTATCAAGAAAAAGATCCCTTGGGGGAAGGTAAGTTTAAACCCATGTGGTTCAGACAATTTATTATAAAGAAAGTTTTGGAAAAATGCACTTATGAATTGGTTGGCTTTGAAGGAAATGTGTTTCTTGGGCCCATAAATAGGCTTTATCTAAAGAGGTATTATGCTTAGGTTGTTCCCTTCAGCATGACTTCTTGTAAATAGTGAATATATTTATCTATATATTTTAATATCTTTTTGTCTTATGAAAGTGTAGTTTATTGTGTTTCTGCATTGTCGCTTATGTCAAGGGAATCTAAGGCATATGTTGGGTTTGCAGACAGTGTCAACCGACACACTCAGAGAATTTCTTCCAAATCTTGGGTAATATTCACACCCACTAGTTAGTTGGTATCTTATAAAGGTGCTTGTCTAGGAGAAGCAACCAATAATGTTGTCGAGTATTGTGTTGTAATAGAATTTCTACATGATGATTTGTCACATGGTATTTCTCACCTCCAGGTTCATCTAGATTCTCAACTGGTAGTGTCATAGTTAAATGGAGTGTACCACATCCACGATCCCACCCTGCATCAATGATTCCTTAGGGTACATCTCTTGGAATGTTATTTCAATTATATTACATATATTCATGTTCCTAGGTGCTCTAATCAATTAACTGATACATTGGCAAATCACGTTTTAGATTGGCATATTTCACATATATAAAAATAAAAGAATACACATACACACACATTTAAATATATTTGTACAAAATATTTTTACTCCATAAGGAAAAAAGATAAATATATATAAAGTATCCAAAAATTATGTCACAGTAGAAAATGTGGGTCGTAGGCCTCAAAAGTGTCAACTGTACATCGTCGGGCTTAAGCCATCAATACATAAGAGAGATACAAAAGATGGGTTCCAACCTCATGCATGATGTCCAGTACTAATCTAAGGTATAGGCCTACTGGCCCTCCTATAATGCACTATGACATTGGCTAGATGTCGAAACAACTAGGCCCATGCCCTGGGTACTCCTACTACATGAAGCTGCATAGATGGTGGAAGATCCTCGATCTCTACCATAGGCATGTTATGGGTGAGGGCCGTCAAGTTCCTATCTACCCACCTCCGTACTCTCTTGGCCTCTGTTGGCAATGGCCCTACCATTGATGTGGCTCCTCCTGGCTAGGTCTGCTTTCAAGGATGGCACCTAGTGCGAGGGAGGTCCACGGGTTGCACTGGTCCCACATATGTACATAATAGGTTTTTGAGTTAGTACTGTGACGTTAAAAAAATATATTTTTTCTTTCTCATAATAAAATTAAAATATTAAAAACTAATAGTACATACCTATCATGCCACGTGTTGCACCAAGTGGCATGGGCATGTCGGGGTCTCTCAAGAAGCTAATTCCTGCATATGGGTAATCCTCAATGGGGGAATTTTTCATTTCCACCAATCAAAGAACTCGTCATCATATGAATCATGTTCCCCCCTGCTCCCTGGTAAGGCATTAAAGCATCCCATCTACAAAGTGATGGAAAATAGGCTATGTGACCTCCTACACTCTCCTTCGGGCTTATGCCCAAGACTCTTTCAAATAAGAATGCACATAGTATTCTCTCGAATCTGAAGTTTTTCTTCTTCCTCAACTTACATTGTTAGCTGTGTCTTCATGTAGTTGAGCATGGTAGTGCTCCAATAAAATATCACTGGCTACAGGCACTGCACTACATAATGCATTTGAACTCAAGAGGCCTGATGAAGAGCAACGTAACTAGTAATATTCCCAATCATGTATAACACAACTCTCAAGATGAGATTCATAATCTTTTGTATAGGGACTTGAGAGCCTACTTTATCTGTATCGGTTTCACAATACATGTCAATATAGTGGGATATGTTATATGGCCTTGGAGGGAAAGTTGTCAAGTTCACTGGCTCACCCCTCCTAGAGATATCGGTCATAAAGTAGATTTCCTTAGTGGTTGGTATCAAAGATTGGCCTTCTAGCATAAAGGCTTATTCATGTGGGTTTCAATACTCAATCAAGTGGTTAAGTAATCCTAGTTAGGATCTCATAAAAGGATAGCAGAAGAATTTTTGCATTCCACATTGTTTTATTGTATCCATGGCATCTAGGTCCTCTTTGACCATTTGGTCTACTTCTTCATGTTCTCTCTCCCTCCAACGAACATACATCTTGGATCATGCTACATTTTGGGAGTTAGTGCCTTTGTTTTATCAATTTTGTGAGCATGTATGTGCCATGTTTTGAAGACAGTCGTAAATGTACACTTGTTGAGGGTATCTCATCTAGCATACATCCGTGTGTTGAGCATGAACAACATGCGTACACACACAATCATGAGGAAATTTAGGGCGTTTCTCCCCCAAATTCCTCTAAAAATAATGAAAAATGAATCGAATTGCAAGAGAAGGAGAGGGGTACTTACTTGGCTCAATATCGAGTCAATTTTGTCCACTATTGCTCTCCAAATGTCCAATTGAATAAATAAGGATTTTACTATTTTTGGGCATTTTCAAATTGCAATGGTGAAAATGACCACTTTCATCTCTATTTATAGTTTTTTTGACCCTTTGTTGACGTAGTTTTTCCATGTTTTCTTCCCTATAATTTGTTCGGTGGATGTTTTGGTTCCTCTTGATGATATTTTGGTCTTTTAAACATCTTGTATGCTTTGGATTCGTTATTTTTGAATGCATGGGTACTACTCATATCATCATGTGATGAAGTTATGTTTTCGCCATTGACATATAGGGTAGACTTATACCACCTTACATTTTGCATCTAATTGATGTTTTCTGCTTTTCCATAGGGTCGATCCCATTGAAGTGTGACATAGAACCTTCCATGATGCTTTAGAAGTGTCATAATTAGGTGGTAGATCCTTCCTCTATATGGATTCCCTAGGTATATCCTTGTGTTGCATTCTAGCATCCATGCTGTGAGTCTTTTGTAGGCTTGGAAGTCTTTTTTTGTGTTGAAGCCTCATCCTTCTTCTTCATATTGTTTTATGGCCTATTCCAATGGGACTCCCCTAAAGCATGGTTTGTATTCTTTCTATCTCACCTAACCTATGAAAGTGACATCTGGTGAGAGATTATTTATCCTTTTCAACCTCGCTTAGATTAATTACGAAAAGGAGCCCCCTTGAAGTCTTCTTTAAGATCTTTTCAAACTCTCTAAAATTGAAAATATTACCGAGAAATCTTGTTTCCCTTCACGTTTGTCAAAGTGAAATTTGAAGGCACATCTGCCCGACGATAGTTTACCCCTTTTTTGGTCTAGATGGCTAATTTTACGAAAAATTTATGCCCTAGGAGCTACGGTTCGCTAGGAGAGTATTCTTGGGTTTAGGTTTAACCCGTTTTAGGCCCGAGAGACTAAATTTGTGAAAAAGGGTCATTCTCCATGGTTTTGGTTTATCACTTTTTTGGTCCTTGGATATTATTTACAAAAAATGAAACCCCCTAGAGTCTTCTTTAAGCCTTTTTCAGACTCTCTAAACAGGAAAATATCATCGAGTGACCTTGTTTATTTCACACTCATTAATTGATCCAAAAAGAACATTTATTTGGCATAAGTTTAACCCTTTTTATGACGAATAGATTAACCAGGAAAAAGGTACGCCTTGGGAGACATGTCTCATCGGTAGAGATCTCCTAAGTTACATTTTATACTTTTTTGGGCTCAGAGGACTAAATTTACGAAAAAGGATGAGGGAGTCCATAGTTAAGATCTTTTCGGACTCCTTAAAATTGAAAATATGGTCAAGTGATTTTCTCTCTATCACACTCGTTAAAAAGGTTTTGAAGAGGCGTCCTTTTAGTATAAGTTTAACCCTTTTTTGAATCGATTGGAATATATGCAAAAAAGGAATACCCTGGCCCCAGTGACCATAATATTTTTCCTTGGTATGATTTTAATATTTTTCAAGCCATGGAGACTAAACTTATGAAAAATATCACTTTGGAGCCTTCTTTTACTATTTGTTTAGACTCTCTAAACGTGAAAAACCGTCGAGATTACCTTCTCTGAGATCGTAAAAATTTACATTGAAGGAGGCTCATTGTGTCAATATGTAATAACATTGCATGTATCACTCTTTCATCTTTGGCCTAATGCCAGCTCCATTTTATTGTTACTAAACTTTTAGATCATTCCTCAGGTGCAGGCCTTGCAACATTTTTTCCTTTGCGATCTGACACCCCGACCCATGGAGGAATTTCCATATCCTACACATGTATCCTTGCACTAAGCATTAGTATGTTCCATGCACTTGGAACTAGTTTTCTTGCTCATGCCACTCATTTCTCCTTTGTAATGTAGCGTCCTTTTATTCTTTTTCAATCTTGTTAAATATATGAAAAAGACAAAAAAATGAATTATTCCAAAAAGAGGGGATGGGAAACTTTCTCTTTTATTAGAAAAAATATAGGCACCCTTGTAAATGTGTTGAACATGCACAAAATAGATATATCTAGCAAATACTACACACATTTGTAGAGAGAAATTGAGAAATAAGAAGAAGGAGAGAAAGAATAAAAGAATTATCATTAACCGTAATGAATAATGAATAATTTGCACATGATATACTCTATATAACTCAATGAATGTGCACTAGAGGAGAACAAATGCACCATAGTGGTGGTATAGAGTGATCTAGACACACACCAACACTTATGGGAGTGAACTTACACCTAGTCTAGTCTCTCAGGAAGTTACGAGAGTGAACTGCCACCTAGCTAAGTTAACTAGTCAACCAATCTTCAATTAACTGATTGAACATAGTGTAGTGAGGAGTAGATCAAGGAATCAAGGGTAATGTGCCAGTATGGTGATGATCCCCAGGAAAGTGCGCATTAGCAAGGTGATGATCCCAATGTTTCATGGTGACAAAACCAGTGCATCATCTAGACTCAACTCAACTAGTCAAACTGAAGTGTCAACTAAAGAGAATATTCTCCAGGTGGAATATTCTCCCATAAAATATAGGAGATTGGATAATGACTAATAATGACTAAAAAACAAGGAAAAAACTTAGGAAAATGAAATCCTAGGTGTGTGTGAAGTAACTCTAACACCCCCCCTGAACATCATTATGGTGAAAATAAAGAATGGGTCCCGGCAACGAGGCCATGTTAGGTACCCAAATACAAAAGATACACTGAAATAAAGTGAGGAAGGAGGAAAAACCTCATGGGAACCCCCCCCCCCCTCAAGGTACAATGTATGTAAAAAGAAGAATTACAATTGCTAGGAAAATTTGTCCTTCACTCTAAGACGACTTCGTAGAGAATAGAACCTCTGCTCAATGAAGGTCTTGGTGAAGATGTCTGTCATCTGTTGTACTAAAGGAAAGAATTGCAGGTCGATGATCCCCTCGTGTACTAAGTCCTAGATGTAGTGCATGTGGATCTTGATGTACTTCATCCACTGCCTCTGAATTGGATATCTGGAGAACTTCAGAGTGCTCTGGTTGTCACACCAGATGACGATTGGATGATGAAACTGAATGCCCAAATCAGTGAGAAAATGTTGTAGCCACATAGTTTGGATGGTTATGTTAACTACCCCTCTGTACTCTTCCTTTACTGAAGATATAGAAATGAAAACTTACTTCTTTCTCGACCAACAGATACGCCTGGAACCAATACTGAGTGAGTAACCAGATATGGAATTGTGATCATTGTTATCGTCAACCCAATTAGAATCACTAAAACTGATGAGATATAATGTAGAGTTCGTTGCATAATGAATACCAAAGGTGATGGTGCCCTGTACGTATCTAAGGATATTCTTTTCATCCTTCCAATGTAGCTCATGCGGCTCCTGCATGAACCTGGAAACTGAGCCAGCTACATAGGAGAAGTCTAGTCTAGAGTGTGTGAGATACAACAAGATCCCCAATAGCTTTATGTATAATGTCTTTTCAACCAATGGAGTGTACCCGTCATCCTCAAGTTTGACTCATGATAGTAAAGGAGTCGGAGAAGAATTGTAGTCTATCATGTGAAATATCTCAAGTAGATCCTATTCATAATTGGCCTAAGAAAATTTGATTCCTGATGCAACTTGACTGATCTTGAGTCTAAGGAAGAAGTGTTGCGGACTCATGTCCGTAATAAAAAACATGTCATGTAGAATTCTCTTGACTGCAACAATTGTTGAAGTCGAGCAACCGATGATCAACAAATCACCAACATAAAGAACTAAGAGTAGAAGTGAATCAGACATCCTGAGCATGTAGACATTTGGTTCTGATTTACAACATACAATGTTATGTGACAACAGGTAGGATTTAATCTTGGTATACCATGCCCTCAAAGCCTACTTGAGGCCATAAAGAGACTTCTTCAATCGATAGACCAAAGATGAGTCCTGCATAAATCCCTAGGGCTGCTCCATATATATCTCCTCAGAGAGATCACTGTGAAGAAATGCACTCTTCACGTCCATCTGATGTACTTCCCATCCCTTGGTTTCCGCAGTGGAAAGTGCCAATCGTATGGAATCCATCTTTGTTGCTGGAGCGAAGGTCTCATCATAGTAAATACCATGCACCTGCTGAAATGCTTTGGAAACAAGCTTGGCTTTGTATCTACTAATATATCCATCCGATGTGCTCTTGGTCCTGTAGACCTATCTGCATATGAAAATTTTCCTCCCTGAAGGAAGGGGAACCAGATCTCAATTCTGGTTCTCGAGGAGGGAGTTGTACTCCTCCTGCATGGTGGATTCCCAAAAGGGATTTCCGGTAGCCTCATCATAAGACTGTGGATCTGAAGACTAAACCAATAAAATACGCCTGGAGAGAAATGGTTCAGTGGAAGTGAGTGAAACGAGAGGCTCCTTGAAATGATATCGATTCCTTCTAGTATTGGCTAGATCACCAACAAGATCCCCTGCATCTTGAAGAGTAGTAGGTTCCCACTTGGGCCTCTGCTCTGGCTCTGCAACTGCATATGGATGCTCTGAATCTACGTCTGATTGTACCGACTGTGTATATAAATCATATGAGTCCTTTGAATCATAAATCTCATCTAAAGAAGAGTCTTCATGTGCATGCTCATCATGTCAGATAGGTGGAAGAATGAAGGATTATGCATGTGACTGTTGAGTTACATGCAAGATACTTTCCTCGAATTTGACACTTCACTCAATGATGATTCAGTCCGAGGAAATATAAATAAGTATATATCCCTTCACACCATCGAGGTATCCAACAAAAATACACTTAGTGCTCTGTGATCAAGTTCCTTCCTCTTTTCAGAGGGAATTCGGGCCCATGCATGTGAACCGAAAATATGAAAGTGGGTCACTTTCAGTTTGAGGCCGCTCCAAGCCGCATAGGGGGTCTTGTCCTTGAAAAATATATGGGGATATTTGCTTTGGATGTATGTTGTACAATTAAGTGCTTCGTCCCATAGTCTCTTTAGTAGTGACTTTTCATGCAGCATGTAAGATGCCATTTCCTTTAGAGATCTATTTTTCTGGTCAACAATTTTGTTTTGCTGCAGAGTATAGGGAATTGTGTGTTTCAAATGAATACCTACCTCATGGAAAGTATTATTGATCTGATGATTGACATACTCTCCCCCATTATTAGTTCGAAGGACTTTGATTTTCTTTTTGGATTGTGCCTCAACCAGGACTTTGAAATCTTTGAGGTGTTGAAAGACCTTGGATTTTTTCCTGAGAAAGTAAATCCATGTAAAATGTGAGAAATCATCAACAAAAATGAGAACAAACCTATGATGATAGATGGATGCAGAAAAGGACCCATAAGGTCACTATGGATCAGATCTAAAGGCGCAAAATCTCTTTGAGACTTTTCTTTGTCAAATTTCTCTTGAGGGTGTTTTCCAAGAACACATCCCTCACAAACTCCTTTGGAGAAATGGATTTCTGGTAGACCATCAACCGATATTTTCTTGCTAAGTTGTTGCATATATCTGAAATTCAAATTTCCAAACCTTTCGTGCCATATCCTACTACTTTCATCAGCATGGGTAAGCAGTAAAGCAGAGTCTGGTTCAATAAATTCTGAAAATGCATACAATCTAGATTGATGATTTACATCATTGGTAGAAACCCTGGAGTTGATTTGCATGTCATAGATGTCCACTGCATTTGGTGTGAATATGAATTTATTTCTGGTGCTGGAATTCGTCATATGATACACTAAGAGAAGGTTGATGAAAAGTTTGGGAATGTGCAACACATTCTCGATGCTTTCGTTGGTGATTTCAATCCTTCCTTTGTCGGTGAATTCAACTGAAGAGTTGTCCCTCATCAGAATAGGAAGAAATTTCCATGCATCAAATGAAGAATATACTTCTTTTTAGGAAACCATGTGATGTGATTCTCCTGAATCTATGATCCAAGCATCAGGAGAGGAGTTGATGGCAATCAAGGCATTGATGGAATTTCCTTTCTTGGGATTTTGATCTTCTGGCTTCTTTTTCTTGGAACTCTCGAGGATGCGATCTTCAAGGTTTTTTTTCCTAAGTATTTGAGTCATTAGATATTTTTTTTTTGCATGCATGCGGATCCTGGATGGAATCCTTTGTGACGGTATGTGCATTTCTCCCCTTTATACCCTTTTCCCCTTTAGATCTGGAGGCATCGGTGAAGGGTTTTAAGTACCCTTCCTGCTTTGGATTTGCATGAGATTTCCTTTTTCCTTTATCTTTATATTTATTATATTGATGGCTTCCATCTTGCACAGTAAGTGCATGTGCCTTTGGGCCTTTGATTTTTCCCATGTTGATGAGCTTGGTTTGCTCTTATGTCAGAGATTCAATAAAGTCCTCAAGAGAAGGCATCTTCTAGGTGTATCCAGAGGTGAATATGACTGAATGTAATGTGGAAATGAACACATAGAATTCAGGACCAAGTTTGGAGAGAATGGAGAGAACCATTTCTTTCTCCTCCTTAGATTTATCAACCCTGCAAGCCTTGAGTTGTGACAGTAAATCCTTGAATTTTGTAAAGAAATATTGGATATTGTCAAAGATTTTTGGATCCAATGTGAGAAATTCTACTTCCAACATGTGTTCCCTCATCTCATCTTATTTTCTGAAGATCCCTTCCAAGGTGGTCCAGGCTTCATTGGGAGTCTTACAGGAAGATATGTGAAAAAAGAGATCGGGAGAAATAAGACTACAAATTGTTCTGAATGCTTCATCCATTCGATTTAAGTACTTGGATTTTTTTATGGATGATGTTGGTTTTGTGTCTGTATTCAAGTTTAATCTGTACAATCCTATGGTTTGGAGATGTATGACTATTTTCTCCTTCCATGCAAAGTAGTTGTAAGGTTGAAGATTGAATTCTTATGGGAAATCCATCTTTCCGTTGTCTTCAATATTTTGTACCTGCAAATATTTTTGGTGTAGTTTTTGCTTAGCAGTCCGTCAGCTATGATACCATGTAAATGTGTTGAACCTGCACATAATAGATCTATATAGAAAATACTACACACATTTTCTGATAGAAATTGAGAAAGAATAAGGAGAGAAAGAATAGAAGAATTCTTATTAACCATAATGAATAATGAATAATTTACACATGATATACTCTGTATAACTCAATGAATTCACACTGGAGGAGAAAAAATGTGCCATACTGGTGGTCTATAGTTATCTAGACACACACCAGTAGTTACGAGAGTGAACTTCCACCTAGTCTAGTCTCTCAGGCAATTACGAGAGTGAACTTCCACCTAGCTGAGTTAACTAGTCAACCAGTCTTCAATTAACTGACTGAATGGAGTGTAGGGAGTAGTAGATCAAGGAATCAAGGGAAATGCACCAATATGGTGATTATCCCAAGGAAAGTTTGGATTAGCATGGTGACAAAACCAATGCACCATCTAGACTCAACTCAACTAGTCAAACTGAAGTGTCAACTAAAGAGAATATTCTCCAGGTGGAATATTCTCCCCTAAAATATAGGAGATTGGATAATGACTAATAATGGATAATAAAAAAAAGGAAAAACCTTAGGAAAAATAAATCCTATGTGTGTGTGAAGTAACTCCAAAAACCCTTGGACAAAGCACATCCTTTAGTTTGTTCTGCAAGCATTGGGATTTAGTATGACCTTAGGAAGTTGTTCTCATTACATAGAGTTGTGTCCTCCTCCATTTGGTTACTCTTCCAAACATATGGATTTATTTTGGTACCTCCTGTGCCACAGACCTATGTCAATAAAATGCTTCCTCAATATTTTCATATGTCATTCTATTGTCCAAGGGAAAATCTTGCAACTTGAGTAAGCCATTCTGTGATAAGTCTCTTGACCCTCATGAGTCGGCCATCTTGAGATTCCTGTCAAGTTCACATTCAAAATCTATGAAATTTCGTGCCTATTGTTTGATATCCTCCAGTATTTATAACACAACTTGTCGAAGACCTCAGGGTAGTGAGTCTTACACTCGTATTATACTCCTACCTGAGTTTTTAATATCTTGAAGATATTGCTCGAGTCATGAAGCTATCATCTCCAGCTACAAGAATTGTTGTCTTCTGAAGATTCAAATGACATTGTATTTGTATATCTTCTGATGATTTTGAGATGTGGATTCACTGTGCATTATTCACTACTACAATTTTTATTAGCATACACAGTATTCATGTAGCCATGATTACTATATATGACATGGATCTACAGTGTAATTGATTGACATCCATGCTTAGTTTGTCCCGAACATGGTTATGCCCGCCTCGATGATTATTATTATTATTTTGTAGATGACATGCTCATAGATAATCATCTAGGCTCACTCGACTTGGTGCCTTCCCACTTTATTTAATATGTTGTAATGTATTTTGGTCATCGATTTCTCTTGTGACCTCACACATTAGTGGGCATCTGTTATAGCTCAAAATGCCACTACTATGCATTTCTGATTTTTGCCTACTCATTTACACATTTGTCAACCACTTTTGTTGAGGTTCCTCTTTAAAAACATTTTTTTATATGGTTCACATGCCATGATACATATTCATATCATTTACATACGCTAGCTGCATACCTAACATCCCATGTATATTTTAAAAACGATGCAAAAAATAAAACAATTTGCGCTTTCGGGCGGAGTTTACGGGTTATTTTGGGTTTCACAACCATTTTACCTCCTATATCCCTCCTGACAATTGATTAACCATCATTTCTGCCTAAAAAAGGGCCCTAGGGGGGTCATTTGACGATATATGAAAGAAGATGCATGTGAACTCTACCAAAATTTCTCCCTTGCATTCCAAGCCTTTGCATCATGTTTTGAGTTTTCATCCTCATCATTCCCAATCATTCATGCTCCTTATACAATCCATTCATTTCCTTCTATAGGCATGTTGGTTGTGAGGATCTCACTTTGGGACTAGTGCACTTGGATTTTAATTAGAGGAACCCGGGAGAGGTTCATGGAGCGACATCGGCAAGGTTAAGATTGTATCTTATCATCTTTTTTTCAATAAAATAGAATCTTCTTGTCCCAAATCTATGTGTCTTCATGTTTATATTTATAAATTGCTTTCATGAATATTTATACCTTTAAATGATCATGGTGATTATGCATATGTTGTTATATATTTTTCTCTAAAGTTTTTTCAAGCCAACATTGGGAGGAGGCCTGCGATCTAGGAGAAAACAACAAAAGGAAAGGATCTACTACAAACGAAAGGACTTAAGGTGCATACCTTGATTTACTCTCCCTTTCCTTAATTTTCATTAGGTCTTGTTTGATTTGGGTAGAATAGGAGTAATTATGTCTTTTAAGGTGTCGTTTCTCTGCCTAGTCACTAGACCCTGATTAGGGGGACTTTTCCCCATAGCAACGAGCATAGTTATTTTATTGTGTTAAGATCCTTAAAAATGAAACTTGCACTCACGAGCATAGTTCATTGTCTCTATCAAGATCGTTAAAAAATGCAACAGACCCCCCTTAATTCGAATCGAGTCTCACTCTGGATCGAATACTTGAACCTTCTTTTCCTTTGCCTATTGAGCATATTCCTATTAGTAGCCAGATGCCTAAAATACAAAAGAAGAAGAGTCAATGAAGAAAAATACACTTTGGGGGTAGGTTCCAGCCTCTAGACATCATGATGGAGCGAATCCATTAGATTCTATCAAACCAACTAGGGAAAAAATACCTCTAGAGAGACATGCTGCCATGAGTGATCCTCGCTTGGGGGTCATTCCCATCGTAACATAGTAGTCTTTTCTATAACGAGCTTAGTCTTTTTTTTTTCATGTGCTTGTAAATACATGATAATAGGTTAAGATTAGTGTTTTTTCTTTATCGCTCTCATTTAAACATGAGAATAGGTTACCCAGTATACTTTTATCTCTTTTTAGACTTGTAAAAGCTACATGAAAAAGGAACTCTTTAGAGTCTCCTTTAATCCCTTTTCAAACTCCCTAAATATGAAAATATTGTTGAGTGAGCTTGTTTCCTTTCACAATCGTTAAAAGGTTTGAAAGGGAATATTTTGAGTGGTAGTTTATATGTCTTTTTCAGCCTCATGAGACTAATTATGAAGACATAATTCTCTTGTCAAGCATGACTAGAAGAGTTCTCCTTTGTATTGTTTTTACACTTTTTTTCAGGCTTCAGAGACTAAATCTATGAAAAATTCACCCATGGAGTCATCTTTAAGTTCTTTTTAGACTCTCTAAACAGGAAAAACTATCAATTTTACCTTCTTTGGGATCGTAAAATTATGCATTGAAGGACCTATGTGAGTCCAATCTCTAGGACTGAAACGGGATCGAACCACTCCTTCATATTCTTTAAACATATGTCGAGGTACTCATCGAATATGAGATATACAGAGAATCCGTTATCCTCCTAAAGTTCATTAAAAAAAAACGAGGTACTCATCGATCATGGTGGGGGGGAAATTGAAGGAAGTGGGTCAAGTTTTTGGAATCCATTATGGAAGCTATTATTGTCACCCTTGAACATGGAATTTGTTTGTGTCTCATCTTACAGTTGGGTAATCTGCTTGTCTCTTAGTCATACCAATTCTATGTGTTGTTATACTTTTTCATTCCAGTCAAAGAGTGCTCTTATTGTCATCACATTATGTTCTTGGTACTCGTCAAGTCAATGCTACCAAGTCATTTTTCATGCCTCACAATGTTCAAGGGATGTTTCACTTCAAACCATTTATCTACAATATTACCAGTTTCCATTTCCTATGTCAGTCCATACTCATTTAATCCACCATCTCACATCACTTTCCTATGTTTGTTTCATGTCGATGATGAGAGATACATCATGGCCCTCCTTCAACAAGTATATTCTTGTCGACTTCAACACATTATCCAAAAATTATACTTAGAAACTAGTTATTACCTTCAGACCTACATGCCTCAATGGCAGACCTCCTTATATTCGACAATATGTTTACACCATTGACCTCTAATTGGATGATTCCATGAATGTTCGACCTCAACTCATTTATTCACAATCGTTGGAATGTACTAAAGGTACCTTGGGAATCATTGTCATCATTGGTGATTTCCATTGCACTTTTTAATACTATACCTTAGTGACTGGTAATAAAGTGGTTTCTACCATGTTCGAAATCAAGTCATCTATTCGCATGGCTAGATTCATACTATTTCAGGATCGGGATGAATACCCCGGGTTAGGCTCTCACTGTATTATGTGCTTTTCCCAGGATGGGATGGAGATCATTTGAACATGTAAAATAATTCATTACAATCACCATG
>ML790157.1:477770-488543 GCA_009831015.1 Picea engelmannii | reverse complement strand
TAATAATTTTCTTTTATTTTTCATCTAACTATTAATAAAAACTTTCTTTATCTTTAAAAAATATTTTTAACCCTTTTCTTAATTTTTCTCTACATTAAAATTTGGTATTTCCATAAATGTTTGAAAATTAAATTGAAAACTAAATATTTGAAAATTGAGATGCATTAAAATTTGGTGTTTTCATAAGTTTTTGAAAATTAAATATTTAAAATTTGAGATGAGCTTACAATAGATGTAAGTTAATTTTTTATAAAAAAATAAAAAAATACATATATATTTTAAAATTTCTTAATTTTTATTTCAATTTTAATTTTGTGCTATAATATTTTATAAAAATTGTTTATATTCTTTACTAACATTTTTTTAAATAATTAAAAAAATATTTATAAAATCATTATTTATATTATTTATTTTATTCTAAATTTTAAAATTAAAATTTATTTTCTATTTTTTTTTAATAAATTTAAATATATATAGTTTACATATAATATAAACTACATAAATTTAAATTTAAGTATTTTGATAAAATGTTATGTGCAATTAATTTGAGTTTTAATTTTATGATATAAATATTTTATAAAAAATGTTTATATTCTTTACTAACCTTTTTTAAATAATTAAAAAAATATTTATAAAATTATTATTTAAATTATTTATTTTATTCTAAATTTTAAAATTAAAATTTATCTTCAAATTTTTTTAATCAATAAATTTAAATATTTTGATAATTTTTTTTTATGTATAATTAATTTGAATTAATATAAATTTACTAATTTTCATTGTTTTAAATATCAAATAAATACCAAATATTTAAACTTATATGATATATAATTTTATAAATTTTATGCTAAATTGTCTAAAATATTAATTAAAGATATAATAAAATAAATCTTTAATAATGTCTAAAATTTTAACTAAAAATATCAAACATGGGTGGGAATCATATATGATCATGAAGGAAAAGTAGAAATAGATTTCAGTGAGGGATTAAGCATAGATAGAGGCATCAGTAGCATTTCAAGGTCTTCATTTGTGAAAGAAACAATGGGTGAAACATGGGAAAGTAGTCATAGACTCTCAAACACTATATGCTCCCGCTATGACATTCTACTACTCAAAATCATTGTTTGTCACATTTAGTTTAAAAAACTTTAAAATTGACCAAATAATCTAAATCAATATTGTATTTTCAAGTGTTGCAAGATCATAATAAAGATGTAGATAAACTTGCTACTAAGGAGGTATTACTAGAATTAAGTTCACAATGGAAGATGTGCACACATGTTTAGTGATCTTGTAGGTTCAATAGGACAACGATTCATGGATTTTATGTCACCCCAATATCTTATGCATTTAGTTCTCGATGCTCTCGATTATTAAGAACATGGTGGATTAGATCCTCTCTATGCATGGTTTTTCATTTCTTGTATGGTGAGTTGGGAATGAATTTTCTCTCCCCCTCCTACTCCCATCCTCTATGTTTTCATTCAAGGGATTGCTTTGGTTTGTTAGTAAAAGGGATAGTGGTGGGAGAAGGATTGTTGCCTTATTGGAGGACACTAGTTTCCTAGTTAGTAGCCATTCAACATGGGAATTACCTCTCATTATGGTACTCATGGACTAATGTATAAATAATTATTGTGTGTTGTGTGAATTGGTGGAGGTTAGAAAAAATGTGAAGTGATGTGAATGAGTTGTAGAAAAGGAGTAGAAATATACGGTGAATACATGTCTCCAATGGAGGTGTTGGCATGAGGAGTGGGAAGAAAATTTGACAGTGGAAATCCAAGAACAAGAATGGTATGTTTTTGAGACCATTGCTCATTTAAAAACATTGCAATACCTTAAATAAGAGTTTAGGGTATTCATGCAAATATCATGAAGCAAATATATGTAGTTGGAGCTTTATCTAGGATTACAAGCCTTGCTAGCAGCTCATATTGTTGTTTTTCTCAATGTTAGATAGGAGGTCATTTAGTGCTCCACTACATCTAGAAGTCAATGTAAAAGGAACATCCCAATAGTGAAATTATAAATGGACACATGCTATGATGAATACAACAAGGATATAGGTGACAAAACATTCCCTTCATGGACACATATTTCAATTTTTTTCTTTGTTTAAAATGTTTAGTCTAAATTTTTTGTTAGGAGGTTGGTTTATTCCGCACCACACTTACCATGTTAGCTAGTTTATAACTTGTTAGATAGTTGTAAGAATTTTTGGAATGATGACATTGTCATTTTTCTCATGGGCTAAAACCATCTTATATTTAGTTTGTATTACAAGGTAGTCTAGAAACTTGAAGCTTTGTCATGTCACCTATAGGAATATAAATTGTGTGGAGATAATACCACTCCATCACACAAAATATAACTTGGGTAGGGGGAATAACACTCCATTACAAAACTACTTTTAAACTAAACCTAATGGAAATAGACTTTATTATCTTTAGTTATATTTCAATATTGTAATTGTACCTTAATTTGTAGAATGTATATTTAAATTCTATTTCAAATCTTTTAAATTTTTTAATTAAATTACTTTGAATATTCTCTTTTTAATAACTAATTTCTTTGAGAAGTTAACTATTTAAAAACTCATACACAACTTATTCTTTATAATGTTCATACACTATTAACTATTTTCTAATCTTTTATATATTACACATATATTATGATTATTTATATAATTTCTTAAAAATAATAACAATATTTTTAATATAAAAAAATGATTTCAAAATAAAACTTTAATAAAATATTTAAAATTATTTTAATAAATTTATCTTTCTAAAAGTTAATCCAATCAATCAATCATAAAAATGTTCTAATCTTTTATATATCACACATATATTATGATTATTTATATAATTTCTTAAAAATAATAACAATATTTTTAATATAAAAAAATGATTTCAAAATAAAACTTTAATAAAATATTTAAAATTATTTTAATAAATTTATCTTTATAAAAGTTACTCCAATCAATCAATCATAAAAATGTTCTCATAAAAATAACATCAATAATACATAATCTTTCTAAAGATGTTCTCATAAAAATAACATCTATAATGTATAATCTTTCTAAAAGCTACTCCAATCATAAAAATGTTCTCATAAATCAAACATCAATAATACATAATAATATATGCAATAAATTATTGTTCCATTCAATATAATTATATTGTTTATTTTTTTCATATGATTTATATTTATAGAATATTACAGGTTTCCTTAATCAAACATCAATAATATAATAATATATGTAATAATTTTTTCCATGTAATTTATAGAATTTTACATGTTTTTTTAATAAACATCTATAAATATAATTATATTATTTATTTTTTCTATATCATTTATATCATTTATAAAATTTTACATATTTTTTAATCAAACATCAATAATATAATAACATATGCAATAATTGTTTCCATATAATTTATAAAATTTTACATGTTTCCTTAATAAACATCTATAATATATACAATAATTTGATGCTTCATTCAAAATAAATGTATTTTATTTCACAATAATATTTTGTAATAATTTATAACTTTACAATATTATTATATAAAAAATTTATTATTCAAGTGTATTCTTTGTTTTTTTAATATTATTTATAATATTTTACATGTTTTTTTAACTCAAACATTAACAATACACACAATAAATTATTATTTCATAAAACATAATTATATTAAATTATTATTATTTCATTTGATTAAATTCATATNTTTATATATATATATATATATATATATATATATATATATATATATATATATATATATATATTAAAAAAAATTCTTACACCTATTTGAGTATATGTCTCATCCACACATCATCCACACATTCAATGATTACTTGTAAAGGACTTTCTTACCAATTAAGGTATCTCTGTCATCCACACATTGAAAGTTTTATGTGTACTTTATTCTGATACACTGATGTGCATCTTTACATTTAAAGAACTTTCTTAACTATTAAGGTATCGGCCTTAAACCAAGTATTGGTTCATACATAGAAAGAGGAATAAGTATTTGCTTGATGTCTGGTTAGATGAATAATTTTGGAGAATCATTCTATGACAGTATAAAACACATATCACTGTAATAATATACATGAATACATTTTTCAGAAAAAAAAATGTATACATGGCACAAATTAAAACACTCATTTGCACAAACTATAATCATATTACCAAAAAAAAAAATTACAAGTATGAAAAGGCCCTCAGAAATAAAAATATGAAAATGCTAACTTGTAATATTTTCGCAAGCACAACCTTTATTATAAAATAAATACAGTATTTTGAAACATACAAACAGGAACATATACGGACGATAATACTGTAAAATCTAAAATATAACAACTGGCTTCAAAATACTATAAAATAGGATGTAGTGATTTCAACTTTTGTTGTCACAGGCCTCTGTTGAGCATGCTCTCCACCCTCTTCATGGACATCAACCTCTCCGCCTCCAGTTTCTTCTTCGTTCTCTCAATGAAATCTTCTGCCTCTCTGTCCACACTTTCATCCTCAATTTTCCCAGAGCTCTTAACTGTCTCACCAGCCGCTGGCTTAGCACCATGACTAACCTTAGCTACATCACTAACTTTACCTGAATCTGCTGCATGTTTTTCTCCAACTCTAGCTGAGGGCTGCATGGTAGTATGGCCTTGAGAAGAATTCTTGTTAGTTTCCTCATGACTAACTTTAGATCCCCACCCACCAAACAGCTGTGAAAGAGCTTTACAGAGACCAGATTTCTTCTGTCGCTTTTGCTCTCGATTGTTGTGTTGCTCAGGAGGCTGGGAGACTCGAACCCTGGGTCTTGTTGCGATAACTGCCACAGAAATATACAGATTTTCTTCAATTGGGAATAGGTTTCTGTGCCTTTGCTTCAAATATTGTTTGGGCCTGCCTGGCTATATATAATGACAAGTAGCTTAGATCTTAAGCACTTGAAATTAAATAACAATTAAATTGATTGTGCAGCCAGTTATACATTTTCATATTCCCCTTGACTGAACTTAATCTTCTTTTAAGATCACGTGTGCTTGCTTTCCCTTCATGACGATCATTATTATACGTCATCATATTTGATAATTATTTTTAAATAATAAAATTAATTAAAGAATAAAAAGAGAAAAGGAAATAAACCTACGCGTAGACACCACTCAGTTAATTAATTAAAGAATAAAAAGAGAAAAGGAAATAAACCTACGCGTAGACGCCACTCAGTTACGTATGGCAACTTATTTCTGACATTTTATTATCTTTCTAGCAATTTTTTTTTTTAATTATATTTGTACCATAATTTTATAGATAGCACATTCTTAAATTATATTCTAAATTAAATTAAGTTTTATTAAACTAAATTTTCTGAAATTTTGTATATAAGTAATTTTTATGTTAATTTATAATTAATTTTATATTAATTAATTTTCAATTTTTTAAGTAATTAATTTTTTTTTATAGCTTCAAAAGTAGATGAGATGTATCATGTTTGTAATGCATATAGATGGATTCTATAAAATAATTAATATAAAATAAAAATAAATATAATGTATAGTCACAATTAAAATTAAAAAATGTTACATATTAAATTTGACAAACATAAATATAATTATGAAATAGATTTATATTAAATTCTACAATACTAATGTTAAAGAGATTTTAAGATTTTAATACTAATGTTAAAGAGATTTTAAGATTTTAACGTGTTAATGTAATATTTGTAATGCATATAGATTTTAAAAATAATTGATATAAATAAAAAATATATATAATATATAGTGACAATTAAAATTAAAAAATGATACATATTGAATTTGATAAACATAAATATAATTATGAAAAAAATATATATTAAATTCTATAATACTAATGTTGAAGAGATTGTACAATTTAAATGTTCATTCTCATTCTCATTGTGTTGACACAATATAATATTTTATAAAAGAAAAAATAAAATAATAATAATAATTTATTGGTACTTTACTTTGTTGTTTGAGGTTGAATCCATGAATATGTGGTATATTTTTTAGTGAAATGTGGTGATGAAAATTTGATATTTAACATTTGTTTTTAATTCAATCTCTATAAATTCATATACACCTATAAATTTGACATTTGTTTTTAATTCAATCTCTATAAATTCATATACACTTATAAATTTGACATTCTACATTTTTTTACTATTATCTTTTTCAGAAAATATTAAATTCATTTATTGTGTCTAATTTGTATTAAATTAAATGCATGTCTTCTTAAATTTAAGGAAAAGTGAGGAAGTAACTTTTATTTCCAACATGGGTACGAAGAAGGTGTTTAGGGGACGAAAAACCCTAGCGCTCTGAAACGAATACTCTGCAAACCGGATACATGAACGAAACGAGTTGTCATGCAACCTACCATCTGCTATGGTTTGGCACAGACAACACCCGGGTCTGCGCTGTCAGAACGAATCCGGAAGAGGGGGGGGCAACCCCCCTCATACAACAAAGTTACGACCAATGATAGAACAGGAACAAGAGTCAAACGTCCCTTATTCGAGCCGTCGTTGCAGCTGCACTATCGACTCCTTGCCAGAGAACAGGGACTCAGGAAAGAGATGGATGTGGAAGCAAGAACGTCCCATCCAAAAGCATCTCGTGGTCGGGAGCCTAGCAAATGCATCCTGCAATCGGATAAACCATCGAGATATCTCATAAGCTCAACAAGAGTGGGTGAACAAACATAGTTCATGCAAGAGCATGCCCTCATAGGCAAGTTTTTGGGACTGTGGCCGTCTGAATGTGATCTAAACCGATGGATAAAATACTGGTGGAACCCTAAGGGGGACTATGAGGTTCAACTCAGCTCAAAGGGTTTTTTCACAATCATCCTATACAATCTAGAAAATAAGGACAAAATCTTTGAGAATGGGCTATACTTCTACAACTCGGTGTTATTGGGTAAATCGGTAGATGCAGACATGAACTAATACCCCTAGATCCACTTGGATCTAGAACAAAATGAGACGGAACAAGACACTTTCCCTCAGTTGTAATCATTGAGTTTACTACCAAAAGGGGAAAAGATAACATACCTTATGAATCGCTTCCTTATATCTTTGTTTTCCCTGCTGCACTCCAATGCTCTTGTGGAATCAGATCTGCGATAACACAAACCAACCAATGTGAAAGCAACAATAGTAGAATTCAATGACAACCTAAACATGTGATCAAGGAGTCATGTAATAAAATACTAATCATTTTATGGGAAAGAGATGTGCCACCATATTATATTAATGAAAAGTAGAAGATACAACCGAATTGCCTTGATGTTGCAAATTCCCTTTTAGTGGTCCTTCGTTCCAACACACACATACACTTGCTTCGAAATTTGCATGAAGATAATCCACAAAATCTTGATGGGAAAATGGTGGCCTCAAGCATCACTAGAAACAGGATTCTTCACACAGTCTTTAGCCTATTCTTTCATCAATTCTCTGCTTAATCTTACTTAACCTTTTCCATGAGAAGCCCATGATTATATAGGAGAAGGTGAAGTGGTTAAAGGGATGAGGATGATCCCACCAAATCAGAGAAACCAGTAGGATTGCAACCATATGGATGCCACCTCACATTCTAGAAGATTCCCCTTCTAGAAACTTCGTGAGACCTATTTCCCCTTTTAGCTTTGGAACACCATTGCACCTTGCCCATATATCACCCAGCGGAAATATCGCGGGCTAGATATAGAGAAGCCTACGAAAATCATAGATTTTCACACTATGTAATATATGCAACTTGTGGACCCTTTCTAAAAAGCAGCCTTGTAGAGGAGGAAAGAAGTTGCTTTTCTCAGGAAAAAAGTCATGTTGGGAGCCTGAACACATGTTTGTGAAATCATCATTAGGGTGACCAAAATAATGTATAACACTCGGCAGGGCTATTCCTGTGTTTCTGGATGGAAAGATTCAGCCCAGAAAAGGGGGACTTCATAATGGGTTTTGTTTGGATCTGATTATACTCTTTGCTGCAAGCGTTCTGGCTGGAGGAAATCCTTATGGGAATCGGGAACACAGTGGGCCACTATGTCAAAACATCAGAAGCCACAAAGCAGAGGAAATACACTTTATACCACTGAATCTGCATCTGTATGAACATCTCTAAGGCTCTCTCAGGATCTGTTACTCTGGAATATCCAGACGAGGAATGGCAACAAATGTTGGACTACGAACATATCCCTTTCTACTGCAGTTAATGCCATGAACACAACCACCTCTTCAGAGACTATCCTCTGAATATCCAAGCATCCACAGCCAGTGAAACCAAGCAGAAAGATGGCTTCACCACTGTCATAGGCAGGAAAAAAAAACCATCAAGAAATTAGAATCCAGATCCACGACCCAAGATCTCGACAAAAAAATCTTATGAGATTCTGAATCAGCTACCGACAGACGAACAAATCCAAGATCTGCACAAAGAGAAACAACAGGGAAAATGAAAGAACCAAGCCACACCTTCCTCTGGCCCAAATCGTGAGATCAACCTAGAAGAGGGGGGAGGCGTAGAAGGAGACACCCTGATGCAGTTGGATGATCGGGATCTAGTAGGCATTGACCTAGAAAAACTTGAGGAAGCTCTCAATCAAAAGGATCTACAAGCCCTCCCTGAAGAGCAACTTCAAAAGGTACATCAAGTCTTTCTTGACTCCACAACAGGATCCACAGAAAGACTAGGTATAGCCACAGATCCAAGCTCAGACTCAAAGAGGGTACCACGGGAGAACAAAAGAAGGGGAAGGAAATCATCCCAACAACTCATTAAGGATGTAGGCAATCTTGTAACACCACTTTTTCTGTTACCAAGGCTTAATCGCTCTGATACCAAATTGTAACACCACTTTTTACATAACTCATACAGGCATTATATAATCCACATCCATTTAAGTAAAGAAATGCATTTAAGCTCAGAGTAACATATTATTTACTGCTATAATAAACAATCAATAACATTATCATTAAATTGATATACATAGTAGAATACATGATAGTTATAATTACATAGAGATGCAGAATCATGAATAAAACATCATCTTATACTTATCTTTGAAAACCTTAGCGATTCCGCCAACCAGGTGCAGGCCTTCCATGAACCTCCCAGCCTTAGACCAAACTGTTCGTCATCTCAGCAGTGGGTCACCGCCGAGCTAGGACTAAGCTCCACCCCAAGGCAGGGAATCCTAGGCTAGGCTGAGGTTACAAGGAAAACAACACAGAAAGACTAGAAGGATTCTTCCCAGGATGCCATCTTACACCCACTACTTCTAGACTCTCATTCCCCACATGCCTGTTATGCCCAAGAATATACACCTTCACAAGCACAGTCCATTGGTACTACACCTCCCTCTCTGGGTCTCGACAATAGGCCAGATTAGGAAGTCTCAGAGCCCGAAACTGGTGATGGACACTCTCTAGAAGAAACCACTTCCCAGCAAACTCTCTCACCTGGGGAGAGTTGCTCATAGGCCTGACAACCTGCCTCTTCCAACAATAGTCACCTCCCTCACCTAGAGAGAGGTCATACACAGGCTCAATCACAACTTGCACTGGCCAACAAGCCACGTGCAGTCCAGCTCTGTGTGGCCACAACATCCAACCGAGAATAGAGACACAGGCTTACCAACTAGGTTCAACAATGACAGAAAGGTCTCATGGTGATGGTTTTCGGGATTGCGTGACAAGCAATTCCCACAGGGATCGACACTGACTCCATGCATAGGCTCGATGCTCAAACAGAGGATGCTTCGGCTTTTCAGAATCAACACACAGGCTTCTGGTTTAGTGGATGTACGGGGTATCTCTTGCAGAGGTTGCACGGGTTCACTCTCAGGCAGTCGAGAGTCGAATGGAGGCGAGCCCCCTCTCACAGCTCATCTCGACCGTTTTATTTGCATGCACTAGGGTTGACACTTGTCACCCATGGAACTGCATGCGTTTTATTAGCATGCATCCCCTTTTCATGTTTTCCCCCTTGCTAAGAACTTAGGATAAAAAGAAACATAAAATGCACATGTTCTTTAGAATAATATTTTATTATTATTCCCAAGGCTTAAGCCCCTAGGCTTAGCCCCTTTTTCCCACCTTCCAGCCCCTAATTCCTTGCCCACTCTGTGGAAGCTCAGTCCCCCATCACTCATTCATCATGGTCAGTCTGCATGCAGTGGTGTTTATATTTTATTAATGTGTTGCATATATACAAGTACAAAATCAGGCCCTTGGCCTCCAAACCTTAGGCTCTCTGGCCTAACAATCACATAAGCCCATCAACTTATACAAACTTGGCTCACCAGCCTATAACACATATTTACAATTCATTTCATACATCAGATTTACAAAGGGCTCGGTGTTGGGGACACTACAATCCCCTCCCCTTATTTATGCACTGTCCTCAGTGCAACCTTACACTATCTCTGCAAGCTTTTCAAAATTTTCAAAAAACGATGCGGGTACTCTACCCGCATAACCTCTTCATGCTCCCATGTCACGTCCTCAAGACCATACCAGGTCCAACGGACCTTTACAAGCTCTATAGCTCGATTCCAATGTTGTTTTCTTTTCCTGTCCAATATGCGCATAGGATGCACTTGCAGGACACCTTCTGGTTCCACCTGAATCACATTCCAATCGATAACATGATTAGCATCAGGTATATATTTCTTAAGAAATGAAACATGAAACACATTATGTACAGTCATAGATGCAGGTAATGCAAGCA
>ML790157.1:460200-477720 GCA_009831015.1 Picea engelmannii | reverse complement strand
AACACATTATGTACAGTCATAGATGCAGGTAATGCAAGCATGTATGCAACTGGCCCAATCATTTCCAGGATTTCAAACGGCCCACAAAATCTTGCTGCCAACTTGGCGCAACTTCCCAGCTTCAGGGAACTCCTGTTAGTTTTTACTTTCAGGAAAACATGATCACCCACTTTGTATTCTCTGTGGGTTATGTTGTTATCAGCATAACTCTTTTGCCTATCCTGGGCAGCTTTCAAATTCTCTTTAATTCTTATCATTTGGTCTTCCATCTCTTTGAGCAACTCAAGCCCAACTACTGCTCTATCAGTTGGATTATCCCATCTCATTGGAGTGATTCACTTTCTTCCATAAAGTGATTCAAATGGGATCATCTTCAACGATGCGTGATACCCATTATTGTAGGCGAATTCTACCAAATATAGGTAGTCTTCCCATCTCGATGGTTTATCCATCACATACATTCTCAGCATGTCTTCTATTACTCTGTTCACCCTATCTGTCTATCCATCAGACTCGGGATGATACGTTGTACTAAAGTTTAGATTCGTTCTGAATCCTTTGAACAGTCCTTTCCAGAAATTCAAGGTGAATTTTGGGTCCCTATCAGATATAATCATCTTAGGAATTTCGTGCAAGTGTGTGACTTCTTTTAAGAAGATATCAGCAACATCTGCTGCCTTGTGAGTGGTTTTCAGTGGAATAAAATGGGCAACTTTTGTAAGCTTGTCCACCACTACCATGATCGAATCATGTTGCTTGCTCATTTTGGGCAATCCTATAATAAAGTCCATTGTCACCACTTCCCATTTCCACTCAGGAATGGGTAAAGGCTGCAGCAACCCCACTGGGTGCCTATGCTCAGCCTTAACTTTCTGGCACTCCATACATCTGGCGATGTATTCAGTGATTTCTTTCTTTAGACCCGGCCAAAAGTAATGGCTTTTGACTGCTGCCATAGTCTTTTGATATCCATGATGTCCAGCATAAGCCACGTTATGCATTTCTTTTTGAATTGCTAGCTTCAATTCTCGAACATTGGGTACCTACACTCTGTTTTTATACAGAAGTAAGCCATCAGTTCCCAAGGTGTAACTTCCCTGGGTCTATGGTCTTTCACACTGCTGTAGCTTTTCTACCAGACCTCTGTACTGCAAATCAGCTTTTGCAATTTCCAAAATTCTGTCCTTAATCTCAGTCTTGTACGTGCTAATGGCTGTAGCATGTAATTTGTGCACTTTTCTACTGAGTGCATCAACCACCTTATTTTATTTCCCTTTGATATGCTTGATATCAAGATCATATTCACACAGAAACTCCAGCCATCTGGTTTGCCTGGAATTTAAATTCGACTGATCAAATAAATACTTTAGACCATTGTGGTCTATTCTCAATTTGAATCTCCTTCCCATGAGGTAATGTCTCCATTTCCTCAATGCGTGGATGATTGTTGCCAGCTCTAAATCGTGAGTGGCATAATTCCTTTCATGCTCTTTCAGCTTTCAGGACACATAACAGATTACAAATCCCTCTTGGCTGAGAACTCCTCCCAACCCCTCCTTACATGCATCTGTTCACACCATGAAATCCATATTTGGATCTGCAATCCTCAGGATTGGAGCGTTGGTTAACAACTGCTTCAATCGTTGGAAACTATTCTCACACTCTTCAGTCCATTGAAACTTCTTCTCCTTCCTTTGCAAGGAAGTAATAGGGTGAGCTAACTCTGAGAACCCTGCTATAAAACTTCTGTAATAGCCTGCTAGACCCATAAAAGATATAACTTCCACCACATTCCTTGGCACTGACCATTCTCGAATGGCCTCAACCTTTTCAGGATCCACAACGATCCCTTCTTCTGAAATAATATGTCCCAAGTAATGGATCCGCCTTTGATAAAATGAGCATTTGCTTAGCTTGGCATACATCTGGTGTTCTCTCAACACTTGCAAAACCATTCTCAAGTGTTGTTCATGCTCTTCCTCCAACTTGGAATACACCAAGATGTCATCCAGGAAGACTATGACAAACTTTTCTAAATAGTCCCTAAATACACCATTCATTAAGAACATGAAAACAACAAGTGCATTTGTTAGTCCAAACGACACCACTATGAATTCATAATGACCATACCTTGTTCTAAAGGCGGTCTTGCTGATGTCCTCATCCTTTATTCTTACCTGGTGATATCCTGATCTAATATCTATCTTCGAAAATATTCTCGCACCCTTCAACTGATCGAAAAGATCATCAATCCTTGGTAGAGGATACTTGTTCTTGACAGTTACCTTATTCAACTGCCGGAAATCAATGCACAACCTCAATGTCCCATCTTTCTTCTTCATGAATAGGACTAGGGAACCCCAAGGTGACACGCTTGGGTGAATGTACCCCTTCTTCAAAAGCACTTCAAGCTGTAATTGCAACTGTTTTAGTTCTGGCGTACTCATTCTATAAGAAGATTTAGAAACTGGAGTTGCTCCTGGCATCAAATTTATAGAAAAATCAATGTCTCTCTTCGGAGGTAGTCCAGGTACCTCCTGAACTACATCCTTGAACTCTCTGAGTACCTCAAGGTCTCCAATCTTTGAGACTGCATCTCTAGATGCTTCTTCTACATGAGCTGCAAATAATTGACAGCCCTTCCTATAGCACTTCTTCAGTTGCATGGCTGAGATTTCTCTAACAGCCACAACTCTGGGAATTCCTTGGACTATTTTCCGATTTCCCTCTTCGTCCAGGCATGTAAACCTCTTGTTATGAAAATCCAGGAGGGCATGGTGCTGGTCCAACCAGTCCATCCCAATTAAGCAGTCATAAGACCCTAAAGGCAGAATATTTAATTCAGCCTTAGTGCTCAATCCACCCATGTCCAATGAACATGACTTAACCAATTCAGTGACCTTCCTTTTGGTTCCTATGGCCAACTGGACTAGCCAAGACCTTACATGTTTGCTTCTTGATAAATGCAAACTTTCCACCACCCTAGGATCTACATAACTATGGCTAGCCCCTAAATCAATTAAAATAATAAGTGGTCGGTTGTTAATCATACCTTCCACTTCAATCATGTGCGATTGAAATTCTGCTTGCTTGTTGTCCAAGGCTGCATAGATCCTTGGCATTGTGTTGCCCATGTCCTCCACTATTTCAGCTTGTTGAACAGTATGGACAGTTCTGGCTTTGCCATTTTTATGGGGACAATCCCTCTACTTGTGGTTCCCTTGACAGCCCCAACACTGAATGGTCATCTGTTTCTGCCTTTGTGCTCCCTCTTCAGTCATTCTCGACTCTCTAAATGATGAATGTCCCTGAAGACTATTTCTGAAAAAGGAAGGCTTGTTTCCCTTTTGCCTCTATTCCTTCTTAAACCTCTTCTGGTCATCCCAAGCCTTCCAAAAGGTAAGCTTTTCTCTTTGTTGTTCATACAAGAATTTCTCCCTTCTTATTGTTTCTTCCATAGTATTAGGATCATCATATTGAATCTTATCACCGATGGAAGGTGGCAGTCCACTAAGATACCTCTGAATCTTGACAGTCTCATCTTTGATGAATGGAACGTACTTCAACAGTTCCAAGAAACTTCATTCATACTCATCAATGGTCATGCTGCCTAGCTTGAGTTTGAAGAACTCCTTCATCTTTCTGTCATAATATCTTTTGGTCAAGTATTTCTTCTTGAAATACCTTTTAAACTCCTTCCAAGTGATATCTTTCTCTCTGATGTGTTGCACTTACACAAACAGATCCCACCACATGGATGCTTTTCCTTTTAGATGGTACATCACAATTCTTCCTTCTGCATGAGCGGAGTAGTTCTGCAGTTGGAGATATTTTTTCATGCCAAGCAACCATGTCTCAGCATCTTCCTCCTTCTTATGTTCTCCATCAAATGTTGTAGGCTTGATCTTGTTCATCTCCCCTTTCAATTCATCCTTTCCAGATTTTCGGTGTTTTCTGGTAGGGGACAGGCTTGAACTACTGTGTTTTTCCCTGCCAGAATGCTTCGGGGAGAGACGGTAATGTATGCTACCACTCCTCGATCTTCTTCTCCTCTCAGGGGTTTTGACACTTCTTGATTTGCTTGTGTCACTATCTTTTTCCAATTTCTTTTCTATTCTTTCCAGACTCTTCAACATTTTTAAGTTGAATTCACCTTGCCAATCCTTTATTTTCATGAGCTTTTGGCTATCATCTCGGTGAGCCTAGGCATCTTTCTGTAATTTTTCAATGAGTTTCATCATACAGCCTTCTTTATCTATCTCTTTTCCGTGCCCAATAGTGTTTGTTCCTTTGACTCCCAAGTTGACATCGTTTCCTTAACTTTCATCCTTTGAAATGGAGGCACTCTGCACCTCTTCCATTTCTATACTCGACATCGATTAACTAGTGTCATGACACTAGTTGAACTCTGCACACACAATGTGAAATCGATCTGAAGTTTGTCCTTAAACCTTCAAGAAAACTTACAACATTCATAAGCCAACGTGAACAAGAAAAAAAACATTTTAACTTCACAAAGTTTTCTGAGCTCTGTTCGGCTCTGCAAATTTTGAGACTTCTGGCTTCGGGGTTTTGGTCCACGAGGCTCTCACACTCTCTTTCGGGTTTTGGGTCTTCAGTACCCGGGATTTCATAATGCAGTGACTCCCAACTTCTTGTCACTACAATCCCCGAATTCCAAAAATTCGGTTTCCTTGCTCTCCGGGCCCACAACACAGCTGTCACCCTTAAACTCTACTACGGTTCTTCCGTCTCCAAAGATTTAGGGAATTCAGGACTTCGGGTTTCGGGGTTTCGATTCTTGAGACTCCCAGACTTGCTTTCCTTTCCAACCTTTGACTTCCAAAATTTCGATTTACTTTATCCTCCGAGCCCACATAGCACAACTGTCTCCACATCTACAGTGGCGAGTGGCACCCTTTGGTGGTTCCATGTCACCTATGATGACTTCATCGGGTCCCACCGCTCTTGCCTATCTTCTCAAATCTCTGGCACGTTGTACACATCCATGCACCCACATTCATTCCAAGCAAAAATCAATTGGTTAAGTCCCCTCTCAGATCTACGGCATAGATCTTTTCGGCGTTTCGAGGTTTCGGGAATCAGGAGTCCATGTATCCCACCTCTCGAACTTTCGTTTGCTGAGATATCGAAATTATGGTTTACTCGTCAACTTGATCCGACGGTCAACTCCCTTCCTACTATCTATGGTGTAGATCATTTCGGGATTTTGGGTTTCAGGTTTCGGAAGTGTTCACCTCCCTCACTTCCCATCTCCCGATTTTGCGAAATTTGAAAGATCTTCGCGACTAACTCGAGCGCAACTCCACTAGATCCAACATTCGAGCCTTCCTCCCATATCTATAGCGTAGATCTTCTCAGGTTTTTGGGAGTTCGTATATCGTGATTCCCACGCTCTTGTGAAACTCCAAAGGGTTTTTCAACCCTATGCACACTTTCCAGATGCGACGGTCACGAGGGTTTTCCTTCCCTCTAGAACAGATCTTAAGGCTCCAGAACTTCTGGTGTGGAGTCCTCTCTCCCTGTGGCCATAGACCACACCGGTTGCGGTTTCACAACACCACTATACCTCCTGAGTTTGTAATCACGTCAAGTAAGTCCTTGACACATCTGGAGCATTCCAGGGTCCGAAATTGGTCCCCCAAAAACCATTTCTCCTCACACCCTTGGTCAAAAGACCACTCAACTGGCCCATCTAGGCTTAGTGTTGAAACCTTAGCTCTGATACCAAATTGTAACACCACTTTTTACATAACTCATACAAGCATTATATAATCCACATGCATTTAAGTAAAGAAATAAATTTAAGCTTAGAGTAACATATTATTTACTTCTATAATAAACAATCAATAACATTATCATTAAATTGATATACACAACAGAATACATGATAGTTATAATTACACAGAGATGCATAATCATGAATAAAACATCATCTGATACTTATCTTTGAAAACCTTGGTGATTCCTCCAACCACGTGCAGGCCTTCCACGAACCTCCTAGCCTTAGACCACACTACTCGTCAGCTCACCAGTGGGTCACCCTCGAGCTGGGACTAAGCTCCACCCCAAGGCAAGGAATCCTAGGCTAGGCTGAGGTTACAGGGAAAACAACACAGAAAGACTGGAAGGATTCTTCCCAGGATTCCATCTTATGCCCACTACTTCCAGACTCTCATTCCCCACATGCCTGTTCCACCGAGGAGTATACACCTTCACAAGCATAGTCCATCGGTGCTACACCTCCCTCTCTGGGTCTCGAAAACAGGCCAGATCAGGAAGTCTCAAAGCCTGAAGCTAGTGTTGGACACTCTTTGGAAGAAACCACTTCCCAACAAACTCTCTCACCTGGGGAGAGTTGCTCACAAGCCTGAAAACCTGCCTCTTCCAACAACAATCACCTCCCTCACCTGGAGAGAGGTCATACACAGGCTCAATCACAACTTGCATTAGCCAGCAATCCACGCACAGTCCAGCTCTGTGTGGCCACCATAGCCAACCGAGAATACAGACATGGGCTTACCAAACATGTTCAACAATGATGGCAAGGACTCACGGTAATGGTTTTTGGGATTGCGTGACAAGCAATTCCCACAGGGATCGACACAGACTCCACGCATAGGCTCGATGCTCAGACAGAGGATGCTTCAGCTTTTCAGAATCAACACACAGGCTTCTGGTTTAGTGGATGTATGGGCTATCTCTTGCAGAGGTTGCACGGGTTCACGCTCAGGCAGTCGAGAATCGAATGGAGGAGAGCCCTCTCTCACGGCTCATCTCGGACATTTTATTTGCATGCACCAGGGTTGACACTTCTCACCCATGGAACTGCATGCATTCCATTAGCATGCATCCCCTTTGCACGTTTTCCCCCTTGCCAGGAACTTAGGATAAAAAGAAACATAAAATGCACATGTTCTTTGGAATAATATTTTATTATTATTCCCAAGGCTTAAGCCCCTAGGCTTAGCCCCTTTTTCCCACCTTCCAACCCCTAATTCCTTGCCCACTTTGTGGAAGCTCAGTCCCCCATCACTCATTCATCATGGTCGGTCTACACGCGGTGGTGTTTATATTTTATTAATGTGTTTCATACATACAGGTACAAAATCAGGCCATTGGCCTCCAACCCTTAGGCTCTCTGGCCTAACAATCACATAAGCCCACCGAATTATATAAACTTGGCTCACCAGCCTATAACACATACTTACAATTCATTTCATACATCATATTTACAAAGGGCTCGGTCTTGGGGACACTACAAATCTCATGCTCAATTCAGGGCAGATCCAAAATATCTCGGAGGGATACCTCCACCCAACACCACAATCATTATAATGAAGATCATCACCTGGAACATCAGGGGACTCAATGGTCAATCTAAACAAAGGATCCTCCAAGATTGAATCAGATTAGAAAATCTAGATATCCTACTGTTACAAGAAACAAAATGTGCTGGTACAGAGGAAGAAACCATTTTCCAACGCATCTGGAGGGGTTGTGAGTTCATACTTACTAACTCCATAGGGGATTTAGGGGGACTGGCCATTCTCTGGAACCCCAACAATATCATTTTAAGCAGACCTTTTTCCACTATAGGCACACTCACTGCCCACTTCGAGATCACAGGATCAACTTAGGAAGGTGATATTACAAATGTCTATGGACCCCAAAGCCAACAGGAAAAAGACAAACTTATGAAGCGGTTAACCCACCTCAAAACACTATTGAACATGCCCAAATGGATCTTAGGGGGCGACTTCAATATGATATTGTCGTTGGAAGAGAAAACAGGAGGAACCAAACGACTGGATATAGACAGTGGTAAGTTCAAGAACCTTATAGATCAACTAAAGCTAGTAGACATTGAAAATCGCAATGGCACATTCACCTGGTCCAACCGTAGATCAGGGCACTAACACATTTATTTCCGTATGGATCGATTCCTTGTAGCAGAAGAATTAATAGAAGTGGACCCGAATATGGAAATTCTCATTCTCCCAAAAGAACATTCAGACCACTGGCCAGTGGCCTTCTGCCTAGAAACTGGGGCAATGCCCAAGTACAAACCCTTTCGATTTGAGAAATTTTGGCTTTCACACCCGGACTTTTATCAACTTGCATAATCTCGGTGGGCTCAGAAATAAATAGATCATGGTACATGCATGCACAAATTCCAGCAGTGACTCAAAAACTTCAAGTACTTGCTGAAGCTCTGGAACAAACATAGCTTTGGAAATATATTCCAAATCATGCAGGACATAGAAAAAAAACTAGCAGAGATACATAAAACTTTCATCACATGGACCCGAACCGTTGATGTAATGAAAGAGGAGGAGAAGCTCCAAGCGCAGCTAGAAGAGAGGAAAAAACAAGAGGAAATTATGTGGAGACAGAAATCTAGGGTCCAATGGCTCAAAGACGGGGAAAAGAACACAAATTTCTTCGATGGATCTATGGTGCATCGCCGATACATAAACAAAATAAATCATTTGGAGGATGTCGAGGGAAATCCAATAAGAGAACACACCCAAATCGCGGAAGAGATCAACAACTATTACAGAGATATCCTAACAGAGACCAGTGAGGATAGAACGACAACAATCCAATGGGTAACTAGTCACATACCCTCACTGGTGACTCCAGAATAGAATGCAGTACTGATGAGACCCATCACTCAAGAAGAAGTGGACCAGGCAGTGAAAGAAATTCCCTTAGGAAAGGCCCCTGGCCCAGATGGCTTCACCATCGACTTCTTCCACCATTGTTGGGATTTAATTAGGGAAGAGGTATGGTAGGTAGTTGAGGAATCTAGAACCTCAGGCCAAGTCTTCTCCGCTCTCAACTCTACCTTTATCACCATAATTCTGAAAGAGGAGTGGGTCACTCATCCCAAATAGTTCAGACCAATTTCCCTCTACAACGTCATCTACAAAATCATTACAAAGGTGATTGCAAAGAGCCTTAAGCCAATTCTTCCTTTCATCATTTCCAAGGAGCAATAAGGCTATGTAGAGGGGAGACAAATTATGGACAATGTCATACTGGCTCACGAGGTCATCCACTCCCTCAAGACGACCAAAGTACCAGGTATGCTCATCAAACTAGATCTCTAAAAATATTTTGATTTTTACTACTATGCAACCTGTCAAACAGCTAATGCTTTGGTGAAGATTTGTATTTTTTGCAACCTGTGGGAGTTACTATGAGTTGATACATGTTTGATGTTCTGGAATGATAATTGAAGTATCAAACTTCTTGCATAAAATTATCCATTCAATAGTTTGTTGTCTCCTCCTATTTTCTATTATTTCACTAGTCTATCATTAGTGTGCCATCAGCCATAGAGGGCCCTCATCCATAAATTCTTCCACCCCAACCTTTCCTTTGTCTTGATAGAATAACCCTCTAACCAACCAATGAAAATTTGAAGAAACAGTCATTCTAAATTGATAGGTGGCCTAGATTTTCCCTTTAGCAGTCAGGTGTAGACCTTAGGACCAACATCTTCTGGCACCATTATCGGGGAATGAATTAACAAAATATGTTTCCCTAGGAGAATGACATTGATCAGAGCATACCTTTGATGGTGAACAAAGATCAGACACAGATAGACTGTCATCTTTCACCTGGCGACTTCACTGAGTAAAATTTAAAAAAGAAATATTGGCACCCAGAAAGGGATTCAACAGATCCAAATCTGAAAAAAACAAAACCTAGAAGGATTATTCTAACCCTGAGAATAACAAAGTAGGCTCTGAGCTAGAAAGGAAACTAATAAAATCTATTGTAGCTCAGAGATATACTCCCCCCCTCAAGGGTAAAGCTGCACACCAAGAAAATACTTCAAACCATCATCACGAGTAGTTTGAATTTGCTAGCCCTCAGAATAATAGTTCCAAAGGGGCTCAAACATCTCCTACTCTTGATTCCACTTCAACATCTAGTCCTGTATCCACTCCTATATCTCCCATAAATTTGCATATTCCTATTGTTCAAGCCATGGCCATTAATAGGATGGATGTCATAATTGCATATTGCTGTCATAAGGTGCATACCTTGATTTACTCTCCATTTCCTTAATTGTCATTAGGTCTTGTTTGATTTGGGTAGAATAGGAGTAATTATGTCTTTTCAGGTGTCATTTCTCTTCCTAGTCACTAGACCCTGGTTAGGGGGACTTTTCCCCATATCAACGAGCATAGTTATTTTATTGTGTTAAGCTCCTTAAAAATGAAACATGCACTCACAAGCATAGTTCATTATCTCTATCAAGATCGTTAAAAAATGCAACAGACCCCCCTTAATTCGAATCGAGTCTCACTCTGGATCGAATACTTGAACCTTCTTTTCCTTCCCCTACTGAGCATATTCCTATTAGTAGCCAGATGCCTAAAATATGAAAGAAGAAGAGTCAACGAAGAAAAATACACTTTGGGGGTAGGTTCCAGCCTCTAGACATCATGATGGACAGAATCCATTAGATTCAATCAAACCAACTGGGGAAAAAATACCTCTAGAGAGACATGCTACCAGGAGTGATCCTCGCTAGGGGGTCATTCCCATCGTAACATAGTAGTCTTTTCTATAACGAGCTTAGTCTTTTTTCTTTCATGTGCTTGTAAATACATGAGAATAGGTTACCAAGCTTAGTCTTTATTCTTTATCGCTCTCATTTAAACATGAGAATAGGCTACCCAATATACTTTTATCTCTTTTTTAGACTTGTAAAAGCTACATGAAAAAGGAACTCTTTGGAGTCTCCTTTAATCCCTTTTCAAACTCCCTAAACATGAAAATATTGTCAAGTGAACTTGCTTCCTTTCACACTCGTTAAAAGGTTTGAAAGGGAATATTTTGAGTGGTAGTTTATCTCTTTTTCAGCCTCATGAGACTAATTATGAAGACATAATTCTCTTGTCAAGCATGACTAGAAGAGTTCTCCCTTGTATTGTTTTTACACTTTTTTCAAGCTTCAGAGACTAAATTTATGAAAAATTCACCCATGGAGTCATCTTTAAGTTCTTTTTAGACTCTCTAAACATGAAAAACTATCAATTTTACCTTCTTTGGGATCATAAAATTATGTATTGAAGGACCTATGTGAGTCCAATCTAGAGGACCGAAACGGGATTGAACCACTCCTTCATATTCTTTAAACATATGTCGAGGTACTCATCAAATATGAGCTATACAGAGAATCCATTATCCTCCTCAAGTTCGTTAAACAAAAATGAGGTACTCACCGATCATGGTGGGGGGGAAATTGAAGGAAGTGGGTCAAGTTTTCGGAATCCATTATGGAAGCTATTATTGTCACCCTTGAACATGGAATTTGTTTGTGTCTCGTCTTACAGTTGGGTAATCTTCTTGTCTCTTAGTCATACCAATTCCATGTGTTGTTATACTTTTTCATTCCAGTCAAAGAGTGCTCTTATTGTCATCACATTATGTTCTTGGTACTCGTCAAGTCAATGTCGCCAAGTCATTTTTCATGCCTCACAATGTTCAAGGGATGTTTCACTTCAAACCATTTATATACAATATTGCCAGTTTCTCTTATGACCTCACACTTTAGGGGGCATCTATTACACATAAAAATGTCACACTTAAGTGTCGCAAGTGTCGCAAAGTGATGTATGCACCTTGTTAAATGTCACATTCACTGTCTCAAGTGTCATATGCACCTTAATAAGTGTCACATTCACTTTTCTAAGTGTCGGAACCTGTTGACACCATGAAGTATTTTTGTCACAATCCCTAAGTTAGTTTGGAAGAGAAAACACACCATTTGAGGTCCGAAACCACACCTTTTTCTTGGAAAATTTGATCATTTTTGGGCATTTATGAAGGGTGGGGATCCCATACTCATTTTGAGGGAGTGCCAAATCTACACCTTGCTTTCTTAGGGGGAGCCAATAGTTCTTTGTCTCTCACTTTAAGGGAGCGCTAGTGTGGTTAGAGAAAAATATGGCGCATCCTGGCTATTCTTAAGGGACAAATTTTATGTAGGAGGTTGTCTTGGGTTGAATCCTATCCTATGAAATTATCTTAGGATCAAATCCCAATTCATGGAGCCATATCCTCAACGATTTCCCTTATTATCTCATGGTGGTTGAGTCTCCCAATTCTATAAATTGAAGGCATTTCCAAGGTGAAAGGGGGAATATTTTAGGTGTCAAACCTTTGATCCTCGGAGAAAGAATTTAACATTTTGATCTCAATATATTCATGAAAGTGTTGGAAGAGGAGATCTTGGAGAAGTTACTGCATTGTCAAACATGATTTGTAAGTACTTTCCATTGCATTTCCAATTAATATAAACTTGGCCTATTCCATTCAAGTTCACGTGTTCTACATTTGCCTGTCTATTATTGTTTCAATCTTCGCAGATAGATATACTTTATCTAATGATATAGATTAGGAGGAAGAGATCCTTTGTTTGTATTTGCAGGACTTCATTTGTATTGAGGACCTTGGAGATCAAGCTCAAGGATTGGAGTAGCGAGGACTAACATTGAAATAAGGTACACCATATTCTTCTTATCTCCTGCTTGATTGGTTGAGTTAGAATTAAAGGGAAAGTGGAAACCACTTGTTTACTTATTTATTTGTACCAACAAAGGGGTCTTGGTCCGAAGGGGAGATTAGCCTGTCCGCAGGGTAAGATTTCTCATAACACTAAGGGGGTGCAAAGATAGACTAAGATTGCCATAAGTGAGAAAAGGGAATTACAAGAGGAAAATCCATTGATGCTTCAAGGGTTGGATTGTGCAAGTATTTTTGGGTAGTAGGAAATGTTCCTTCAGTTATTTGTATATTTGTAAAAGCGTTTCATCAATAAGGCTACACTCGCTTGTTGTATCTTTGTAACATTTTTCATATTAATAAGTTCAGACATCCACCTTGGGTGCCACCCATAATTCTATTTTGTGGTCTCTTTATACTTGTTGGATGTTACAATTCCTTTCATTTCTATGGATGGATAGGTATTGATGAATATTGACTAATTGTTAAAGTAGATCTAGGATGCTTTAAGGCCATGTTTGGATGTATGCATATTGTTAGAGAGCTTGGTTGTGTTGAACATAATTGTGGATCTAACACTTTATCTTAGAGAGTAGTTTTGGGAAAGACCTTAAGTGAAGAGGTGTAGTTTGGTTTTAGTAGGTACATGGTGGTCAAGCCCCTATGGATGAGCCAAGACAATGCCACATGACCTAGGATTACATAAGTGAAAAAATTTGAGCAAGATTGTAAGTCCATGACAATGTTTAAATCTCAGTGGATTAGGTGCACTAATTTATATCAAAGATTTTACTAATTCCAATTTTTTTGATGCTTCCCTGATTGACATGTTTAATAGAAATTCCATCCATTATTGTAGGAAAAAAATCCTTGAATTTTTTAATATTTTCCAAAAAAACTAAAACGAAAATGAGTTATCAACAAATTTATTAGAAATATTATCCATCAACATAAATAAGTATCCTTTTTATATATATCAACTTTATACTTTATATGTGATTAATTCTCTTTAATATATATATATATATATATATATATATATATATATATATATATATATATATATTTCTTTTATTTTTCATCTAACTATTAATAAAAAAAATCTTTATCTTTAAAAATTATTTTTAATCCTTTTCTTGATTTTTCTCTACATTAAAATTTGGTATTTCCATAAATTTTTGAAAATTAAATTGAAAGCTAAATACTTGAAAATTGAGATGCATTAAAATTTGGTGTTTCCATAAGTTTTTAGAAATTAAATATTTAAAATTTGAGATGAGTTGTAAGTTAATTTTTTATAAAAAGATTAAAAAATATAAAATACATATATATTTTAAAATTTTTCAATTTTTATTTCAATTTTAATTTTGTGTTTATAAAAATTGTTTATATTCTTGCTAATATTTGTTTTCTAAATAATTAAAAAAATATCTATAAAATCATTATTTATATTATTTATTTTATTCCAAATTTTAAAATTAAAATTTATCTTCTATTTTCTTTATTAATAAATTTAAATATATATAGTTTATATATAATATAAACTACATAAATTTAAGTATTTTGATAAAATGTTATGTACAATTAATTTTTTTTATTAATAAATTTAAATATATATAGTTTATAAATAATATAAACTACATAAATTTAAGTATTTTGATAAAATGTTATGTACAATTAATTTGAGTTTTAATTTTATGCTATAAATATTTTATAAAAAATGTTTATTCTTTATTAACTTTTTTAAATAATTAAAAAATATTTATAAAATTATTATTTATTTTATTTTAAATTTTAAAATTAAAATTTATCTTCAAATTTTTTTAATCAATAAATTTAAATATTTTGATAAAAAAAATTATGTATAATTAATTCGAATTAATATAAGTTTACTAATTTTCATTGTTTTAAATATCAAATAAATGCCAAATATTTAAACTTATATGATATATAATTATATAATTTTTATGCTAAATTGTTTAAAATATTAATTAAAGATATAATAAAATAAATTTTTAATAGTGTCTAAAATTTTAACTAAAAATATCAAGCATGTGTGGGAATCATATATGATCATGAAGGAAAAGTGGAAATAAATTTCAATTAGGGATTAAGCATAGGTAGGGGCATTAGTAGCATTTCAAGGTCTTCATTTGTGAAGGAAACAATGGGTGAAACATGGGAAAGTAGTCATAGACTCTCAAACATTATATGCTCCCTTTACGACATTCTATTACTCAAAATCATTGCTAGTCACATTTAGTTTAAAAAACTTTAAAATTAACCAAATAATCTAAATCAATATTGTAGTTTCAAGTGTTTCAAGATCATAATAAAGATGTAGATAAACTTGCTAATAAGGAGGTATTACTAGAATTAAGTTCACAATGGAAGATGTGCACACATGTTTAGGGATCTTGTAGGTTCAAGAGGACAATGATTCATGGATTTTACGTCACCCCAATATCTTATGCATTTAGTTCTCGATGCTCTCGATTATTAAGAGCATGGTGGATTAGATCCTCTCTATGCATGGTTTTTCTTTTCTTGTATTCTGAGTTGGGAATTAATTTTCTCTCCCCCTCCTACTCCTATCATCTATGTTTTCATTCAAGGGATTGCTTTGGTTTGTTCATAAAAGGGATAGTGGTGGGAGAAGGATTGTTGTCTTATTGGAGGACACTAGTTTCTTAGTTAGTAGCCATTCAACATGGGAATTACCTCTCATTATGGTACTCATGGACTAATGTATAAATAATTATTGTGTGTTGTGTGAATTGGTGGAGGTTAGAAAAATTGTGAAGTGGTGTGAATGAGTTATAGAAAAGGACTAGAAATATATGGTGAATGCATGTCTCCAACGGAGGTGTTGGCATGAGGAGTGGGAAGAAAATTTGACAGTGGAAATCCAAGAACAAGAATGGTATGTTGTTGAGACCATTGCTCATTTAAAAACATTTCAATACCTTAAATAAGAGTTTAGGGTATTCATGCAAATATCATGAAGCAAATATATGTAGTTGGAGCTTTATCTAGGATTACAAGCCTTGCTAGAAGCTCATATTGTTGGTTTTCTTAATGTCCAATAGGAGGTCATTTAGTGCTCCACTCCTTCATCTAGAAGTCAATGTAAACGGAACATCCCAATAGTGAAATCATAAATGGACACATGCTATGATGAATACAACAAGGATATAGGTGACAAAACATTCCCTTCATGGACACACATTTCAATTTTTTTCTTTGTTTAAAATGTTTAGTCTAGACTTTTTGTTAGGAGGTTGGTTTATTCCGCACCAAACTTACCATGTTAGCTAGTTTATAGCTTGTTAGATAATTGTAAGATTTTTTGGAATGATGACATTGTCATTTTTCTCATGGGCTAAAACCATGTTATATTTAGTTTGTATTACAAGGTAGTCTAGAAACTCGAAGCTTTGTCATGTCACCTATAGAAATATAAATTGGGTGGAGATAATACCACTCCATCACACAAAATATAACTTGGGTAGGGGGAATAACACTCCATTACAAAACTACTTAAACTAAACCTAATGGAAATAGACTTTATTATCTTTAGTTATATTTCAATATTATAATTGTACCTTAATTTGTAGATTGTATATTTAAATTCTATTTCAAATCTTTTAAATTTTTTAATTAAATTACTTTGAATATTCTCTTTTTAATAACTAATTTCCTTGAGAAGTTAACTATTTAAAAACTCATACACAACTTAATCTTTATAATATTCATACACTATTAACTATTTTCTAATCTTTTATATATCACACATATATTATGATTATTTATATAATCTCTTAAAAATAATAACAATATTTTTAATATAAAAAAATGATTTCAAGATAAAACTTTAACAAAATATTTAAAATTATTTTAATAAATTTATCTTTCTAAAAGTTACTCCAATCAATCAATCATAAAGATGTTCTCATAAAAATAACATCAATAATACATAGTCTTTCTAAAGATGTTTTCATAAAAATAACATCTATAATGTATAATCTTTCTAAAAGCTACTCCAATCATAAAAATATTCTCATAAATCAAACATCAATAATACACAATAATATATGCAATAAATTATTGTTCCATTCAATATAATTATATTGTTTAATTTTTTCATATGATTTATATTTATAGAATTTTACATGTTTCATTAATCAATAATATAATAATATATGTAATAATTTTTTCCATATAATTTATAGAATTTTACATGTTTCCTTAATAAACATCTATAAATATAATTATATGTTTCCTTAATACAGCATGAGTGGGCTTAATGGTTAAGAACATGTGTTTCCTCTTAAAAAATCACATCCAGAGGGGATAGGGTATATATACCTTAAAAATAAATTATTATATTGTTTATTTTTTATATATGATTTATAGAATTTATAAAATTTTACATGTTTCCTTAATCAAACATCAATAATATAATAATATATGCAATAATTGTTTCCATATAACTTATAAAATTTTACATGTTTCCTTATTAAACATCTATAATGTATGCAATAATTTGATGCTTCATTCAAAATAAATGTATTTTGTTTCACAGTAGTATTTTATAATAATTTATAACTTTACAATATTATTATATAAAAAAATTATTATTCAAGTGTATTCTTTATTTTTTTAATATTGTTTATAATATTTTACATGTTTCTTTAACTCAAACATTAACAATACACACAATAAATTATTATTTCATAAAACATAATTATATTATTAATTTTTAATATTATTTATAATTTTTATTTGATTATATATATATATATATATATATATATATATATATATAATGTAAAAAAATTTCTTGTAAAATATTAGGTATCTGTCTCATCCACACATTCAATGATTACTTGTAAAGGACTTTCTTACCAATTAAGGTATCTCTGTCATCCACACATTGAAAGTTTTATGTGTACTTTATTCTGATACATT
>ML790157.1:438899-450697 GCA_009831015.1 Picea engelmannii | reverse complement strand
GTCTTAGGAATTCCATGCAAGCGTGCAACTTCTTTTAAAAAGATATCAACAACATCTGTTGCTCTGTGGGTGGTTTTCAGTGGAATAAAATGGGCAGCTTTAGTAAGCTTGTCCACCACCACCATGATTGAATCATGCTGCTTTCTTGTTCTGGGCAATCCTGTGATAAAATGCATTGTTACCACATCCCATTTCCACTCAGGAATAGGTAAAGGATGCAACAACCCTGCTGGGTGTCTGTGCTCAGCCTTGACCTTTTGGAATTCCATACATCTGGTGATGTATTCAACAATTTCCTTCTTCATACCTGGCCAAAAATAATGGCTTTTGATTGCTGCCACAGTCTTCTGATATCCAGGATGTCTAGCATAAACCACGTTATGCATTTCCTTTAGAATTGCCAGCTTCAACTCTTGGTCATTGAGTACATATACTCTATTCTTATACAGAAGTAGACCATCAGTTCCCAAGGCATAACCTTTCTCGATCTGTGGTCTTTCATGCTGTTGTAGATTTGCTACAAGATTTCTGTACTGCAAATTAGCACTTGCAGCCTCCATAATTCTATCTTTCAACTCAATTTTGTACATGCTAATGGTTGTAGCATGTAATTCATGCACTTTTCTGTTGAGTGCATCAACCACTTTATTGTCTTTCCCTTTGATATGCCTGATATCAAAGTCATATTTGCACAGAAATTCCAGCCATCTAATTTGCCTGGCATTTAGGGTTGGCTGATCAAATAAATACTTCAGACCATTGTGGTCTGTTCTTAATTCGAATTTCTTACCCATGAGGTAATGTCTCCATTTCCTCAATGCATGGACAACTGCTGCCAGCTCTAAATCATGAGTGGCATAATTCTTTTCGTGCTCTTTCAGCTTTTGGGATTCATAACAAATTACAGATCCCTCTTGGTTGAGAACTCCTCCCAGCCCTTCCTTACACGCATCCGTGCACACTACATAATCCTTACTTGGATCAACAATTTTTAGGATTGGAGCACTAGTGAGCAGCTGCTTCAATTGCTGGAAGCTGCTCTCACATTGTTCAGTCCACTGGAACTTCTTCTCCTTCCTTTGCAAGGAAGTGATAGCACGAGTTATCCTTGAAAATCTGGCTATGAACCTCCTATAATAACCTACCAGACCCATAAAGGATCTAACTTCTGTCACATTTCTTGGCACTGGCCACTCTTGAATGGCCTGTACCTTCTCAGGATCCACACCGATTCCCTCTTTATAAATAATGTCTCCCAGATAATGGATCTGCTTTTGGTAAAATGAGCACTTGCTCAGTTTTGCGTAGAGCTGGTGTTCTCTCAACACCTGCAACACCATTCTAAGATGTTGTTCATGTTCTTCGTCTGTCTTGGAGTACACCAAGATATCGTCCAAGAAGACTATGAAAAACTTGTCCAAATAATTTCTGAACACTCCATTCATTAAGCACATGAAGACAGCAGGCGCATTGGACAGTCCAAACGGCACCACAGTGAACTCATAATGACCGTACCTTGTTTTGAGGGCAGTCTTGCTGATGTCCTCATCCCTTATTCTCACTTGGTGATATCCAGATCGAAGATCTATTTTCGAAAATACTTTCGCATCCTTCAACTGATCAAAAAGATCATCAATCCTTAGCAGAGGATATTTGTTCTTGACAGTGACTTTATTCAACTGTCGAAAGTCAATGCACAGCCTCAACGTTCCATCTTTCTTTTTTACAAATAAGACTGGGGCTCCCCACGGTGACACACTGGGGTGAATGTAACCTTTCCTTAGTAGCTCTTCGAGTTGCAGTTGCAACTCTTTCAGCTCTGGTGTGCTCATTCTATAAGGAGCCTTTGGAATTGGAGTTGCTCCAGGCATCAGATTTATAGAAAAATCGATGTCCCTCTTCGGAGGTAGTCCAGGCACCTCCTGAAACACGTCCTCAAACTCTTTGAGCACCCTGTGGTCTTCCAGATTTGAGACCACATCTTGGAATGCTTCTTCCACCCGGGCTGCAAATAATTGACAACCTTTCCGATAACATTTCTTCAGCTTCATCGCTGAGATTTCCCTCACAGCCACGGATCTGGGAATTCCTTGGACTATTACCTGATTTACCTCTTTGTTCAGACATGTGAACCTCTTGTTTTGACAATCCAGAAGGGCATGGTGTTGGTCCAACCAGTCCATCCCAATTAAGCAATCATATGAGCCTAAAGGCAGAATGTTCAATTCAGCCTTAGTGATCATTCCTTTCATGTCCACTGAACATGACTTAACAAATTTAGTGACCTTCCTCTTGGTCCCTATGGCTAGCTGCACTAACCAAGACTTCTCATGTTTGCTCTTCGTTAGATGAAAACTTTCCACCACTTTAGGATCTACATAACTATGGCTAGCCCCTAAATCAATTAAAATAACAAGTGGTCGGTTGTTGATCATACCTTCCACTTCAATAATGTGCGATTGAAATTCCGCTTGCTTGTTGTCCAGGGCTGCGTAGATCCTCGTCATTTTCCCGCCCTTATCCTCCACTGTTTCAGCTTGCTGAATAGTATGCACAATTCTTGCCTTACCATTTTTATGGGGACAATCTCTGTACTTGTGGTTTCCTTGACAGCCCCAACACTGAATGGGTGTCTGTCTCTGTCTTTGTGCACCCTCTTTAGTCCTTCTCGGCTCTCTAAATGATGGTTGTCCCTGAAGACTATTTCGGAAAAAGGAAGGCTTGTCTCCCTTCTGCCTCTGTTCTTTCTTAAACCTCTTCTGGTCATCCCAAGCCTTCTGAAAGGCAGGCTTTTCTCTTTGTTGTTCGTATAAGCATTTCTCCCTTCTTATTGTTTCTTCCATAGTCTTAGGATCATCATATTGAATCTTGTCACCAATGGAAGGTGGCAGTCCACTCAGATACCTTTGAATTTTAACAGCCTCATCTTTGATGAATGGAACATACTTTAGTAGTTCCAGAAAACTTCATTCATACTCATCAATGGTCATACTGCCCAACTTGAGTTCGAAGAACTCCTTCATCTTTCTTTCATAATATCTTTTAGTCAGGTATTTCTTCTCGAAATACTTCTTAAATTCCTTCCAAGTGACCTCTTTCTCTCTGATGTGTTGTACCTGCGCAAACTGATCCCACCACATGGACACTTTTCCTTTCAGCTGATACATTGCAATTCTTCCTTCTGCATGGGCAGAATAATTCTGTAGTTGGAAGTATTTCTTCATGCCCAACAACCAAGTTTCGGCATCTTCCTCCTTCTTATGCTCTCCATCAAATGTTGGAGGTTTAATTTTATTCATCTCTCCTTTCAATTCCTCCCTTCTAGATTTTTGATGTTTTCTGGTAGGTGATGGGTTTGAACTACTGTGTGTCTTACTGTCATAACGTCTTTGGGAGCGACTAAGATGTCGGCTAGCACTCCTCGACCTACTTCTTCTCCCATGGGTTCTGCGACTCTCTGTCATACCTGAGTCTCTTCCCTTCTCAAGTTTCTTCTCTATTCTTTCCAGACGCTTCAAAAATTTTAAGTTTAATGCACCCTGCCAGTCCCTGACTTTCATGAGCCCAAAATAAGACAGTGCAAAAATAAGGGGAGGGGGATTGTAGTCTCCCCAAGGCCGAGCCCCATTGTAAAACATGTCTTAAAATAAATTGTAATTATGTTTTATAGGTTGGTGAGCCAAGTCTTGTATAATTGGTAGGCTTATGTGTTTGACTAGGCCAGAGAGCCTAAGGGTTGAAGGCCAAGGGCCTGGATTTTTGTATCTGTATGTATGCAGCACATCAATAAAATATAAACACCCGCCAGGTGCAGACCGACCACGATGAATGAGTGATATGGGACTGAGCGTCCACAGAGTGGGTAAGGGATTAGAGGATGAAAGGTGGGAAAAGGGGCTGAGTGTTGAGCCTAGGGGCTAAGCCTAGGGGGCTTAGGCTTGGAAATAATATTTTAATATTATTTCCAAAAAGAGACATGTGCATATTATTTTATCCTAAGTTCCTGGCAGGGGAGGGAACGTGCAAAGGGGATGCGCGCTATGGAACACATGCAGTTCCCAGGGTGACAAGTGTCAACCCTGGTGCATGCAAATATAATCGCCGAAATGAACCGCGTGAGGGGATCTTCTCCATTCGAACCCGACTGTCTGAGCGTGAACCCGTGGGACCTCTGCAAGAATACTTCGTACCATCCTGAAACCAAGACCATGATACTATTCCGTGATTGTTGAACCTGTTGGGGAAGCGTTTGTTTGTTTTTCCCAATTGGTTGTTGTGGCCAAGCAGTGCTGGACTGCGCGTGGTGTACTGGCCAGAGTAATATTGGGTTGAACTTGTGTATGTCCTCTCTTCTGGTGAGGGAGGAATGTGGTTGGAGGAAGCAGGTTGTCAGGCCTGTGAGAAACTCTTTCCAGGTGAAAGAGTTTGTTGGGAAGCGTTTTCTTCCAGAGAGTGTCCAGCACCAGCTACGGACTCTGAGACTTCCTGATCCGGCCTATTGTTGTGACCCAGAGGGGGAGGTTAGCACCGATGGAATGTGCGTGTGAAGGTGTATACTCATTGTCTAAAATATTAATTAAAGATATAATACAATAAATCTTTAATAGTGTCTAAAATTTTAACTAAAAATATCAATCATGGGTGGGAATCATATATGATCATGAAGGAAAAGTATAAATAGATTTCAGTTAGGGATTAAGCATAGGTAGGGGCATTAGTAGCATTTCAAGGTCTTCATTTGTGAAAGAAACAATGGGTGAAACATAGGAAAGTAGTCATAGACTCTCAAACATTATATGCTCTTTCTATGATATTTTACTACTCAAAATCATTGCTAGTCACATTTAGTTTAAAAAACTTTAAAATTGACCAAATAATCTAAATCAATATTGTATTTTCAAGTGTTGCAAGATCATAATAAAGATGTAGATAAACTTTCTAATAAGGAGGTATTACTAGAATTAAGTTCACAATGGAAGATGTGCACACATGTTTAGTGATCTTGTAGGTTCAAGAGGACAACGATTCATGGATTTTACGTCACCCCAATATCTTATGAATTTAGTTCTCGATGCTCTCGATTATTAAGAGCATGGTGGATTAGATCCTCTCTATGCGTGGTTTTTCTTTTCTTGTATGGTGAGTTTGGAATGAATTTTCTCACGCCCTCCTACTCCTATCCTCTAAGTTTTCATTCAAGGGATTGCTTTGGTTTGTTCATAAACGGGATAGTGGTGGGAGAAGGATTGTTGTCTTATTGGAGGACACTAGTTTCCTAGTTAGTAGCCATTCAACATGGGAATTACCTCTCATTATGGTACTCATGGACTAATGTATAAATAATTATTGTGTGTTGTGTGAATTGGTGGAGGTTAGAAAAAATGTGAAGTGGTGTGAATGAGTTGTAGAAAAGGAGTAGAAATATATGGTGAATACATGTCTCCAATGGAGGTGTTGGCATGAGGAGTGGGAACAAAATTTGACAGTGGAAATCCAAGAACAAGAATGGTATGTTGTTGAGACCATTGCTCATTTAAAAACATTGCAATACCTTAAATAAGAGTTTAGGGTATTCATGCAAATATCATGAAGCAAATATATGTAGTTGGAGCTTTATCTAGGATTACAAGCCTTTCTAGCAACTCATATTGTTGGTTTTCTCAATGTCTGATAGGAGGTCATTTAGTGCTCCACTGCATCTAGAAGTCAATGTAAAAGGAACATCCCAATAGTGAAATTATAAATGGACACATGCTATGATGAATACAACAAGGATATAGGTGAAAAAACATTCCCTTCATGGACACACATTTCAATTTTTTTCTTTGTTTAAAATGTTTAGTCTAGATTTTTTGTTAGGAGGTTGGTTCATTCTGCACCACACTTACCATGTTAGCTAGTTTATAACTTGTTAGATAGTTGTAAGATTTTTTGGAATGATGACATTGTCTTTTTTCTCATGGGATAAAACCATCTTATATTTAGTTTGTATTACAAGGTAGTCTAGAAACATGAAGCTTTGTTATGTCACCTATAAGAATATAAATTGGGTGGAGATAATACCACTCCATCACACAAAATATAAGTTGGGTAGGGGGAATAACACTCCATTACAAAACTACTTTAACTAAACCTAATGGAAATAGACTTTATTATCTTTAGTTATATTTCAATATTATAATTCTACCTTAATTTATAGATTGTATATTTAAATTCTATTTCAAATCTTTTAAAATTTTTAATTAAATTATTTTGAATATTGTCTTTTTAATAACTAATTTCCTTGAAAAATTAACTATTTAAAAACTCATACACAACTTAATCTCTATAATATTCATACACTATTAACTATTTTCTAACCTTTTATATATCATAAATATATTATGATTATTTATATAATCTCTTAAAAATGATAACAATATTTTTAATATAAAAAAACGATCTCAATATAAAACTTTAACAAAATATTTAAAATTATTTTAATAAATTTATCTTTCTAAAAGTTACTCCAATCAATCAATCATAAAGATGTTTTCATAAAAATAACATCAATAATATATAGTCTTTCTAAAGATGTTCTCATAAAAATAACATCTATAATGTATAATCTTTCGAAAAGCTACTCCAATCATAAAAATGTTCTCATAAATCAAACATCAATAATACATAATAATATATGCAATAAATTATTTTTCCATTCAATATAATTATATTGTTTATTTTTTTCATATAATTTATATTTATAGAATTTTACATGTTTCCTTAATCAAACATCAATAATATAATAATATATGTAATAATTTTTTCGATATAATTTATAGAATTTTATATATTTCCTTAATAAACATCTATAAATATAATTATATTGTTTATTTTTTCTATATGATTTATAGAATTTATAGAATTTTACATGTTTCCTTAATCAAACATCAATAATGTTTTTTCAGGGTGTGTTAATGGAGGATTTTTTCGCTCTGAAACTAGGGTTTCAAAACCCTCAACCGCCACGATCTGCGCCCTACTGATGGCTGCCCGGCAGGGGCCCCCGAATCGTAGAGAGGGGGCGTCGTCTGGCGTCTCCTACAGCCAAGTCATTGCCAACGAGAATGTAGCAGCGGGGGCGAAGAGGCTGACGTTTGAGACGCCTCCCGACATGCGCACAACGCTTCTAGCGGAGGGGACCTTTAAGGATCGAGACATGGATATTGATCCCGACAAGGAGGCGGCCCCTGCAAAAGCTTCGGCCCCTTGGACTCCCGGAAAATGTATTCCACAGGCGCCTCAGGCCCCAAAATATGTAGTAAGCTCACCGCGCATAGAGGAGCAGGAGAAATACATGAGAGACAATGCCTTGGTAGGAAAGTTTCTAGGGCTATGGCCCTCTGAGAGGGATTTGATCAAATGGATCCAGTATTGGTGGAAGCCAAGGGGTCATTATGACCTACAACTGGGCTCCAAATGATTCTTCACTATCATCTTCCATAACCTGGAAGATCGCAATCGTATCTTTGATGGAGGGCCATATTTCTACAACTCGGCTGGCCTCTTCCTAAGATTCTGGACAGAAAAGTTCAGCCTTGAAAAAGAAGACTTTGCCCATGCGCCAGTATGGATTAGGCTGTATTCTCTCCCTCAGGAATTTTGGCTGAAAGAGGTCCTTGTAGGTATCGTCAACACCATTGGCATCTACGTAAAGTCCTCGGAAGCCACCAAGCAGCGAAGATACACGTCATATGCACGAATCTGTGTTTACCTGAACATAGCTAAGCCACTCCCAGGATCCATCACGCTGGAGTACCATGACGAGGAATGGTCTCAAACCATTGACTATGAACACATTCGCTTCCGATGCAGGAAATGCCATGAACATGGTCATCTCTTCAGAGAATGCCCGCTCAATACAGTCCACAAAGAGGGAAACCCAGACACCGGAAAAGACAAGGAGGGATTTGTACAACCAACAGGAAGAAGGCGCCAGGGGAACAGGAAACAAGCGTCCCAGGTAAGTAAAGATCCCTCTACCAGTAATAAATTTGCTATCTTACAAGATCAATCCGAAAACCCCTTAACCGCTGCAAACCCGCATGCGCCCTCCCTGCACAATGAACCCCAAACCAAAAGCCAGAGTATTGCGCCACCCCCTCAGAGTAACACACTAGTTCCCCCTTCCCTGAGCCTGCCCCGGGAATAGCCAGATCTGCAGGAGATAGAATATGGGGATGAAGAAATGGAATTAGAGGAACAGGATCTTGTCGGGGTGGATTTAGACCACCTTGAGCACACCTACCATCACCAAAAGCTCTACACCATACCTAGGGATCAATTGAGGAAGGTACACAAAGTATTCCTCAATTCGTCAGCAGGATCTACAGCTCAAGCTGGCAAAGCCCTGGGAATCCAAGGCAGTCAATCTAAAAACCCAAGAAAAGTTCAGAAAGAGGAAAAGAAAAGGGGGAGGAAATCTACAAACAAGCTTATACAAGAGATAGGAAACTTCATGGTAAACTCAGGGCAGATCCACCTGATCTCGGACAGTTTCCCTCCTCTCCCCACCCCTCCGTCATCATGAAGATTATCTCATGGAACATTAGAGGACTCAATGGTCGTATCAAGCAAAAGATGGTACGGGAACTGATCTTAGCGGAATCACCGGATATTGTTTTGTTACAGGAAACAAAATGTACCTCAGAGGATATGGATAGGATACTCCCCTACTGCTGGAAACAAGGAGGATTATCCTCTGTAGATGCCACAAGAACAGCTAGAGGACTGGCTATCCTATGGAACACCAACGTAGTGCTGATGGAAAACTTCTGCGCAACCAAATGGACCATCAAAGCAGAGTACAGGCTCATTGGCTCAAATCGGCCCGGGCATATGACCTGTGTTTACGACCCGGCTAACCCAGGGGAGAAGCAAGATTTTCTCCAGAGCCTATGCTACATCTCCAGTCTCACACAGCGCAATAGATGGATTATGGGCGGAGATTTTAATATCATTCGCACCTTGATGGAGAAAAAAGGCGAATCAAGGATATTGGATCGAGACTCCTGTGACTTCAACAGCCTAATAGAGGAGCTTCACCTTATCGATATGGAGGGTAGCAATGGTCTCTACACTTGGACAAACAGAAGGACGGGGGTACATCAAATTACCTGCAAACTGGATCGCTTCCTCGTCTCGGAACCACTCATGCTGGATGGGGTGGCAATGGAATCCACCATCCTGAATCTCTCTGGTTCAGATCACTGGCCCATTCAACTTTGGGTGGACATCCCGACCACGCCTGGGAAAAAACCCTTTCGGTTTGAACAATTTTGGCTAGACCACCCTGATTTCCAAGCAAATATTCAAGATTGGTGGAGACAGGCGGAGATCCCCTATGGTTCCAAAATGTACAGATTCCAGCAAAAGCTAAAGAATCTGAAGCAAACACTCAAACTCTGGAACAAACATACCTTCGGTAGCATCTTCGACTCCCAAAAAGAGTTGACAGAGCAAATGGGCGAGATTCAGTAGCTGATCAGGGAGCAAGGGCTAACAGATGAGCTAAAAGACCAAGAAATGAGAGTGAATCAGCAGATGGAAGATAGGAAGAAACAGGAAGAGATCCTGTGGAAACAGAATTCGCGCATTCTCTGGCTCAAGGAAGGGGAACGCAACACCAAGTTCTTTCATTGCACTGCTATCCAGAGAAGGCATTCTAACAAGATCACGCATCTCATCTCTGATGAAGGGGAAACCATCCACTCACATGTAGATATAGAAAAAACTTTAATCAAGCACTTTCAAGACCTCCTTACAGAACCCATCCAAGATCGACAGGAAGCTATTTAGAAAATCACGAGGCATGTGCCCGCCCTCATAACCCAGGAGAAAAACGCGGCCCTTCTTCGACCGTTCACAATTGAAGAAGTAGACCAGGCACTTCAGGAAACCCCCAAGTGTAAAGCTCCTAGACCGGATGGATTCACCAGCGAATTTTTTCACTACTGTTGGCCGATGATCCGAACAGAGGTATGAGAAATCTTGGAAGACTCAAGGGCCACTGGAAAGGTCCTACAAGCTCTTAATGCAACTTTCCTCACCTTAGTCCCCAAAGAAGGACAAGCACATCGGCCCAAGTAGTATAGACCCATAGCTCTCTACAATGTCATCTATAAAATCCTCACAAAAGTAATAGCTCGAAGGCTCAAGCCGATCTTACCAGCAATCATATCTCCAGAGCAATCTGGCTATGTCGAGGGTAGACAAATCATGGACAGCGTAATCTTAGCGCATGAAGTAATCCACTCCCTGCAGAAAACCAAGAACCCATGTATGCTCCTCAAATTAGATCTCTCTAAGGCTTTTGACAAGCTCAGCTGGGAGTTTATGCGAGCCATGCTTCTAGCGTTTGGATTTGATCAAAACTGGGTCACTTGGATCCTTAACCTTACCTCTTCGGCTTTCTTCTCTCTTCTCATCAATGGTGTCCCCTCGAAACCCTTCTCCCCTTCAAGAGGGATTAGACAGGGCGACCCCCTGTCCCCTTTTCTTTTCATAATCATGGCCGAAGGTCTCAGTCGGTCCATTCATGCAGCCCTGGATAACAACCTTCTGACAGGATTACCCCTGCACGACATCTCTCCCCCTATCTCGCATAGCCAGTTTGTAGATGATACCCTCTTAATGGGTAGCCCCACTGTCCAAGAAGCCAACTCTCTCCAAGATATCCTTCAAACCTTCTCAGAAGCCTCAGGACTGGAATGAAACAAGGATAAGTCCCTAATCTTTTTTTTTAACACTCCCCCTCAAGTCCAGCGCCACATCTCGGATATCCTTGGTTTCAACAGAAGCTCCCTTCCGTCCAAATATCTCGACATTCCCTTGATTGACAATGCTCTTAGGAATTCCTCTTGGGAACACCTCCTGTCTTCTTTTTCCAAAAGGATTTCCTCTTGGACCTTTAGAGCCTTAAACCTCCCTAGTCGTCTCATTCTGCTCAAGGCCGTCCTTCAAGCCCCCCCCGATTTACATCTTTTCTGCGTTGGCAGGCCCAAAGTTCATTCTTACATCGATCAAAATCATGCAAAGGAACTTCCTTTGGAAAGGCCTCGCCAAAGAAAAGAAGATAGCGCTTGTCAACTGGGACAAGCTCTGTAAGCCCAAAGAGCAAGGAGGGCTAGGATTAAAAGATCCAGTTATAATGAACAAGATTCTCAGTGCCAAAATCTGGTGGCGCTGGCTGAAAAACCCCAAGGAACTCTGGGCTAAACTGTGGAGGAAGAAATATGCACCAAACATGGCGGAGAAGAGCCTCATCTGTTGGGACGGGGATAACCTGGGCTCCTTGATCTGGACAACAGCCAAGCAAAATAGATAGTTGGTCACACAGCATGCTTTCTGGGAATTAGGTAATGGGGAAACGACCCTCTTCTGGCAGGATTCTTGGCATCAATGGCCCACTCTGGGAGCAGAGGATTGGGCACGTGACATATGCACCCAAGCAACGCGGGCAGGCCTGACTCAGGTAGAGGATTACTGGCAGAACAACCCCACGGAGGACACCTGGCGCCGCTGGCGAGTGGAAAGGGAACGCATGGATCTGGAGGTGAATGTCAATCTGGAACCTTTGAAAGAAGAGTTAGCCAAATGGAAAATTCCTAAAATTGAAGGGGAAGATATTCTTCGTTGGGGTTACGGAACACAGGACTCCTTCAGCACGCAGGAAGCCTACCAAATTAAAACTCACTCAGACCCCCTACCAGCTCTGAAGATTTGGCAAAAATTTTGGAATCTAAAACATTGGCCGAAAA
>ML790157.1:402386-415040 GCA_009831015.1 Picea engelmannii | reverse complement strand
TTGCAAATTGATGGAGACTATGGGAAGGTGTAAGACCTCAGACTATAAAATCTCAGAGAAGTGTTTCTTGAACCCTTCATGTTTAATCAACTCGGTCAGGGGTACAGGGATTCTGATCTTTTGAATTTCATGCTCGAAATTAAAAGAAGATGTAAACTTTGGGATTTCTCTTATTTCGGGAACATGACTCTGGGCTATGGGAGAGAGGGGCCGGGGCTTCTTACCTCAGTGACTGTCTACTACTTCATTAGAAGGTTTCTCGGTTCTAGTGGATTGCTCAGGGACATCAGGTGCTATTGTCTTTTTCTTAGACCTCAGATCATACTTGCCTTGGGTGCCACTAATCATGTCTCCCTTACTTAGTTCATTTAGCTGATTGTCCATGAGAGACTCCTCGTATGTTGATTGAGTAAGATGAGGAAAAGGAGGAGTGTCTCTGAAGAAATGGATTTTAGGATCAGGCTCATCTGTTTCCCCTTCTTTCCCTTCGTCCACAAAATTATTTTGGAAAGGGGCCTGCATTTTCTGCTCTTCTCTATCTCTTCCCCTCTCTCTTTGCACAGCCGGGGGAGTGATATTGTTTGGCCTCCCAAAACCTCCTTTATTTTCAGTGTTTTGAGGGCCCTTATATGCCTGCCTCCCCTCCACCTTCATCCTCTCCATCTCTGCAGACAGAGACTTCACCATCTTGGTCAGCTCATGCACTTGAAGGTGGGACGTCGATGGTCCAGAAGTTGAGGCTTAAAATATTCCCTTTCTCCTGTCTGCATTGGCCTTGTTCCTCAGTCCGTCAGCTGCTAATACATTGGATTCCACTTCTATGGCTACATCTTGCATTTGAGCCAAGTAAGTGGCTCTTCTTTCTCTCAATAAAAGACATAAATCAGGGCCAAATGCACTAGCATAAGAAATCTTGGCTGAGGCTTCTGAGGGTTTTATTTCGGCAAGAATTTTATTATACATCTTATTGAATCTTTTGGAGAAGTCAGAGACAGACTCTCCTTCCAACTTCTTCAAAGACCCGAACTCTGTCATGTAATACATGAAATCCTTCCTATCTCCCCACTGCCTCAGAAAAACACTATCCAGGGCTTCAATCCCAGCAATAGATCCGGGGGCCAATCCTCTAAACCATTTCCTGACCTCACCATCCAGGCTCTGGACGAAGACCCTCATCCAAACATCTTCATTTTCAATGTTCAGGTTGTCTGCATAACTGTAGAAAGTAGCCAGATGCTCTTCAGCAGTTACATCCCCTTCCCCAGTGAATTTGGGCATGTATTTCAAGTAATCTCCAGCAGGGAGAGGATTCATAGGATGATGTAGGATTAAGGGAGCATATCTGGCAGTGACTATGGAATCCATTCTATTTAGAGGGGGATTAGCACCAGTCATAGGAATATTAGGTGGAGGAGAACTTGGAGGGGAAGGAGTTCGTGAAGGGGCTACTGGGAATGAGTCTCGGAGTGGGACGGGAAATAAAAGGGGATTTAAGGAGAAGGCTAACGGGCTCAAGTCAATAGGTTCTCCTCTTTGTGCAAGAGTGGGAAATTCTTTTGTAGTCCTAGGTCTGGGCCAAGGTACAGCTTCGGAGGAGAGGGGAGTGACAAGGATTTCTCCCTCCAATCCCAGACCAGGAGGGGAAAACTCAGCAGGAACACTCCCAAAATTCAGGAAACAGGAAACCTCTGAAGGAGGTCTATTAAGAAACCGAGGAGGAGAAAATGGAGTTTTTACAGAAGGAGATGGTGAATTACCTGTTTCGACGGTGGAAGCTTCTTCTTCAGGGGCCTTTCCTTTTCTAAGAGCCACCTCTGGATCAGTTTCAGGTGTAGCTAGAGGTAGTTGTGGATGAGACCGCGTGTGTCTACCTATGAATGCCACAATTAACATGACCGGTTCGCCACAGTGGAGTCGTCACAATGCAGTCGCCAGGTGCACAATAGCAATCTCTAAAGGCTTTGATACCTGATGCACCTTTAGAATCAGAGGCTCAATGTCATTCAATCCTGGGGAAAATTTTCAACTTCGTCCCCGGCAGTGGCACCATAAATGTTAGCATCATAAGTCACTCCTGGATTGCTTGTAGGAGCAGAGCCCAACACCCATCAGTTTTATGTCACGATTTGTTTAATGGGGTGATCGGATGGGTAAAGACTCAAGAAAACATATATTTAACTCAGGAAACTGGACCTAGTATGTAGGAAGCAAGGGAGGTCTTGATCCAACTTCCATTAGTAAATGGATTAAAGGATGGTAGATGGAAGACTTGTGAGAAGGGTGAGAAAGACTGCCTTGGGCAACAGGCCTTTGGAAGCTTGAGGAAGAAAAACTCAGAAGCCAACATCCTCTTGGTGTAGAGTTTCAAGGAGCTGAGGGGTGACTCGACTGGATCCTCCAATTCCAAGTCGTTCAACACTAAGAAAATCACAGGAACTGATTAGAAACAATGAAACTATTATAGTGATCCAACCTACATCATCCTATAACAGCTACAACTCGACTGGATCCTCCAATTCCAAGCGATTCTAACACAGTAAACAAAGAGATGGAAAAGAAGCTGACATCCATAAAGTAAGAAGTCTCAAATGCCTTATACATTAACCAAAGCAACCAACGCTTCATCAAAAATTTACAATCGGGAGCCTCGCTCAACCATCCATCCTTTACAAAATACAAAGACTGAGTTTATATACTCAGAAAAAATCGCCTAACAGAGGCGTGCCTAGTCACCCAAGGCTTGGTGTCCCTTCAGTCAAACTCATACTGATATCCTCCTTCAAATGCCACTTTAACTGCGTATGGCTCCTGTGAGGGGAGTAGCTGAGCCATTAAAAACTGAGCTAGCGTGTGCAGACCTCCTCCAGCTAGTTGAGAACTTGGCATGACTTCTCTGAAAAATGGGTACACAGGATCCTCTTGAATAGACCACTGGCTAGACCCTCCATACCTCACATTTAATGAATGAGGAGAGGTTTCAACCACCCCTTCTTGTCTTCATTTACTCCAGGCACAGACCAGGATTGAGGTTGGGCCTGATGGCAACTGGAGGTCGTGACATGCCTCTCTATGATTGAAACCTGATGCCTTTGGAACCTTTTGTGTAGCTCTTTTCTTTCCCCAGTGACCATGGGCTATGACCTTGAGTTTACTTTCAAAGGCACTTTCGGTGTTCGCGAGTAGGAAGGAGCTGATCCCCGCTTCTTATTGCGATGAGCGAAACCCCGAGATGGATTGTGTAGGCGCCATGTGTCCCCCTAGATCTGATGGCTCTGAACTCACCCGATGATGTTGTGGGCCCCAGGTCCTGGATGCTCTCATTACTTTGCACATCGAGGATACGAGGGAGCTGCTTCTTGTGCTTCGAAATCACGATGGGCGAAAAGGCGGGGAGCCTAATCGCGCACCAGGTGTTCATTTTAGATGGACGACTGAGAATTCCCCTCAACACTGCGTGCCTAATTTTAGGCGCTATCGGCACTCCAGGGTCCGGGGTTTCGAGAGGTACAATGACATAAAACCTTCACCCTTTAAACTTGCGACTGCCAAAAAACCAACGTGACTAGATCTCACGCCACGTGTCCTTTGGGATGAACGACTGCCATCCATTCCTGCACATGATATGGGTGCTATCCATTGCACTATCCTCGGTGCAACTTTTCTAACCGCGATTTCCCGCCACCCGTTGATCTGATCCTTTGGATGCATCCTGACCGTTGAAATCAGACTGCTCGCTCGCTTGATTTAAGCCTGAAATGGATTTCTTTTGTGAGCAGCGCTCGACGCTCATCGCACTGCTTGCAGATCTGATCGCTCTTGTGCTTCGGACGAGAAATGTTACTAACACTTTTTTAGTGAAATGTGGTGATGAAAATTTGATATTTGACATTTGTTTTTAATTCAATCTCTATAAATTTTGATATTTGACATTTGTTTTTAATTCAATCTCTATAAATTCATATTCACCTATAAATTTGACATTTGTTTTTAATTCAATCTCTATAAATTCATATACACCTATAAATTTGACATTCTACATTTTTTTACTAATATCTTTTTCAGAAAGTATTAAATTCATTTATTGTGTCTAATTTGTATTTAATTAAATGCATGTCTTCTTAAATTTAAGGAAAAGTGAGGAAATAACTTTTGTTTCCAACATGGGTATGAAGAAGGTGTTTATGGGAGGAAAAACCCTAGCGCTCTGAAACAAATACTATGCAAATCAGATGCATGAACGAAATGAGTCGTTGTGCAACCTACCATCTGCTACGGTTTGGCACAAACAACACCCGGGTCTGAGCTGTCAGAATGAATCTAGAAGAGGAGGGGAAACCCCCCTCATACAACAAAGTTACGACCAATGATAGAACGGGAACAAGAGTCAAATGTCCCTCATTCAAGTCGTCATTGCAGCTATGCGATCAACTCCTTGCCAGAGAACAAGGAATCAGGAAAGAGATGGATGTGGAAGCAGGAACGTCCCATCCAAAAGCATCTTGTGGTTGGGAGCCTGGAAAATGCATCCCGCAATCGGATAAACCATCAAGATATCTCACAAGCTCAACAAGAGTGGGTGAACACACATAGTTCATGTGAGAGCATGCCCTCATAGGCAAGTGTTTGGGATTGTGGCCATCTGAATGTGACCTAAACCGATGGATAAAATACTGGTGGAACCCTAAGGGGGACTATGAGGTTCAACTCAACTCAAAGTGTTTTCTCACAATCATCCTATACAATCTAGAAGATAAGGACAAAATCTTTGAGAATGTGCCATACTTATACAACTCAGGGTTATTGGGCAAATCAGTAGATGCGGACATGAACTAATCCCCCTAGATCCACTTGGATCTAGAACAAAACGAGATGGAACAAGATGCTTTCCCTATGTTGTAATCATTGAGTTTACTACCAAAAGGGGAATAGATAACATACCTTATGAATCACTTCCTTATATCTTTCTTGTCCCTGCTTCACACCAACGGTCTTGTGGAATCATATCTGCGATAACACAAACCAACCAACGTGAAAGCAACAATACTAGAATTCATTGAAAACCTAAACATGTGTTCAAGGACTCATGTAATTAAATACTAATCATTTTATGGGAAAGAGACGTGCCACCATATTATATTAATGAAAAGTAGAAGATAAAACCAAATTTCCTTGATGTTGAAAATTCCCTTTTAGTGGTCATTCATTCCAACACACACATACACTTGCTCCAAAATTCACATGAAGATAATCCACAAAATATTGATGGGAAAATGGTGGTCTCAAGCATCACTAGAAACAAGATTATTCACACAGTCTTCAACCTATTCTTTCATCAATTCTCTACTTAATCTTACTTAACCTTTTCCATGAGAAGCCCATGAATATATAAGAGAAGGTGAAGTGGTTAAAGGGATGAGGATGATCCCACCAAATCAAATAAACTAGTAGGATCGCAAGCATATGGATGCCACCTCACATTCTATAAGATTCCCCTTCTAGAAACTTCATGAAGCCTCTTTCCTCTTTAATCTTTGGAACGTTGTTGCACCCTGCCCATATAGCAGCTTGTGAAAATCGCGTGGGCCAGATATAGAGTAGCCTGCGGAAATCATAGATTTCCGGACTATGTAATATGTGCAGCCTGTGGAACCTTTCTAAAAAGCAGCCTTGTAGGGGAGGAAATAAGTTGCTCTTCTTAGGAAAAAAGTCATGTTGGGAACCTGAACACATGTTTTTGAAATCATCATTAGGGTGACCAAAATAATGTATAACACTCGGCAGGGCTATTCCTGCATTTCTGGATGGAGATATTTAGCCCAGAAAAGGAGGACTTCACAATGGGTCACATCTGGATCTGATTATACTCTTTGCCACAAGAATTCTGGCTGGAGGAAATCCTTATGGGAATTGGGAACATAGTGGGTCACTATGTCAAAACATCAGAATCCACAAAGCAGAGGAAATACACTTCATAAGCCCGAATCTGCATCTATATGAACATCTCTAAGGATCTCTCAGGATCTGTTACTCTAGAATATCAGGATGATGAATGGAAACATGCGCTGGACTACAAACATATTCCTTTCCACTGCAGGAAATGCCATGAACACGCCCACCTCTTCAAATACTGTCCTCTGAATATCCAAGCATCCACAACTAAGGAAACCAAGCAGAAAGATGGCTTCACCACTGTCACAGGCAGGAAAAAAAGCCCACCGAGAAAGTAGAATCTAGATCCATGACCCAAGATCTCGACAAAAAACTCTTATGAGATTTTGAATCAGCTGCTGATACATGAACAAATCCAAGATCTGCACAAAGAGAAACAACAGGAGAAAGGAAAGAACCAAGACACACCTTCCTCTGGCTCAAATTGTGAGATCAACTTAGAAGAGGGGGGAGGCGTAGATGGAGACACCCTGATGCAGTTGGATGATTGGAATATAGTAGGCATCGACCTAGAAAAACTTGAGGAAGCTCTCAATCAAAAGGATCTGCAAGCCCTCCCTAAAGAGAAACTTCAAAAGGTACATAAAGTCTTTCTTGACTCCATAGCAGGATCCATAGAAAGACTAGGTATAGCCACAGATCCAAGCTCAGACTCAAAGAGGGTACTACAGGAGAACCAAAGAAGGGGAAGGAAATAATCCCAACAACTCATTAAGGAGGTAGGCAATCTCATGCTCAATTTGGGGCAGATCCAAAATCTCTCGCAGGGATACCTCCACCCAAAAAAATAATCATTATGATGAATATCATCACCTAGAACATCAAGGGACTCAACGGTTGATCTAAACAAAGGATCCTTCGAGATTGCATCAGATTAGAAAATCTAGATATCCTACTGTTACAAGAAACAAAATTACAGAGGTAGAAACCATTTTCCAGCACATCTGGAGGAGTTGTGAGTTCATACTTACTGACTCCATAGGGGCTTCAGGGGGACTGGCCATTCTCTGGAACCCCAACAACATCACTTTAAGCATACATTTTTCCACTATAGGCACACTCACTGCTCACTTCGAGATCATAGGATCAACTCAGGAGGGTGATATTACAAATGTCTATGGACCCCAAAGCCTGCCGAAAAAATACAAACTTATGAAGCGGTTAACCCACATCAAAACACTATTGAACATGCCCAACTGGATCTTAGGGGGTGACTTCAATATGATCCTATCACTGGAAGAGAAAACAGGAGGAACCAAATGACTGGATCTAGACAGTGGTAAGTTCAAGAACCTCATAGATCAACTAAAGCTAGTAGACATTGAAAATAGCAATGGCACATTCACCTGGTCCAAGTGTAGATCAGGGCACCAACACGTTTCTTTATGTCTAGATCACTTCCTTGTAGTAGAAGAATTAATAGAAGTAGACCCGAATATGGAAAGTCTCATTCTCCCAAAAGCATGTTCGGACCACTGGCCAATGGCCTTCTTCCTAGAAATTGGGGCAATGCCCAAGTACAAACCCTTTCGATTTGAGAAATTTTGGCTTTCACACCCAAACTTTCATCAGCTTAAATCCTGGTGGGCTCAGGCAGAAATAGATCATGCTACAAGCATGTATAAATTCCAGCAGCGACTCAAAAACTTCAAGTACTCGTTGAAGCTCTAGAACAAACATACCTTTGGAAATATATTCCAAATCATGTAAGACATAGAAAACAAACTAGCAGAGATACATAAAACTTTCATCACAGGGACCCGAACCGGTGATCTAATGAAAGAGGAGGAGAAGCTCCAAGCATAGCTAGAAGAGAGGAAAAAACAAGAGGAAATTCTGTGGAGATAGAAATCCAGGGTCCAATGGCTCAAAGAGGGGGAAAAGAACAAAAAGTTCTTCCACATAGATATGGTTCATCGTTGATACATAAACAGAATAAATCATTTGGAGGATGCCAAGGGAAATCCAATAAGAGAACACACCCAAATCACAGAAGAGCTCAACAACTATTACAGAGATATCCTAACAGAGACCAGTGAGGATAGAACGACAACAATCCAATGGGAAACTAGTCACATACCCTCTCTGGTGACTCTAGAACAAAATGCAACACTGATGAGACCCATCACTCAAGAAGAAGTGGACCAGGCAGTGAAATAAATTCCCTTAGGAAAGGCCCCTAGCCCAGATGGCTTCACCATTGACTTCTTCCACCATTGTTGGGATTTAATTAGGGAAGAGGTATGGCAGGTAGTTGAGGAATCCAGAACCTCAGGCCAAGTTCTCTCCTCTCTCAACTCTACCTTTCTCACCCCAATTCTAAAAGAGGAGTGGGTCACTCATCCCAAACAATTCATACCAATTTCCCTCCACAACGTCATCTACAAAATCATTACAAAGGTGATTAAAAAGAACCTTAAGCCATTCCTGTCTTTCATCATTTCCAAGGAGCAAGCAAGCTATGTAGAGGGGAGACAAATTATGGACAACATCATACTAGCTCACAAGGTCATCCACTCCCTCAAGAGGACCAAAGTACCAGGTATGCTCATCAAACTAGATCTCTCAAAAGATTTTGACAGAGTCATTTGGCAGTACCTTCGCTCCATTTTAGAATCCTTTGGATTTGATCAGCAATGGGTAAACTGGATCTTAAATATTACTTTCTCTTCCGTCTTCTCCATTTTCATCAATGGGGTGCCTTCCCAACCATTTTCCCCTTCCGAAGGCATCATACAAGGAGACCCCCTTTTACCTTTTCTATTTGTTCTCATGGTAGAAGGACTGGGGCGTTACATCAAGGAAACAGTCCTAGAAGGCTCCCTCAAAGGTTTACCCTTGCAAAAAATCCAACCAGCACCCTTGCATAGTCAATTTGTTGATGACACCCTCCTCATAAACACCCCAACCTTAGGAGAGGCCAACAAGTTCAACTCCATCCTCTTTGATTTTGTAGAGGCCTCAGGCATGACTCTCAACCTAGACAAATCCAAACTCTACTTCTTCAACACTCCGTTAGCGATCCAAATTCATATCTCCAGACTCCTGGGCATACCCAAGAGCTTCCTTCCTTCCAAATACCTAGGCATTCCTCTAATCGGCGTGTCGACAAGATCCATATCCTAGGACAATCTTCTTCTTTCCATTTCTAATAGGCTGAATAAATGGACCTTTAGGCCCCGCAACATCACAGCCAGATTGGTCCTGCTCAAATTAGTTTTTCATACCTTGCCTACTTATCTTTTCATAGCCTTGGCAGCCCCAAAGTAGTTCATCATAGAAATCAGAAACCACCAACGCAACTTCTTTTGGCATGGGCACCAAACAAACAAGAAATGGGTGGCAATAGGATGGGACAAGCTCTGTACACAAAAAAATATGGGAGGGTTGGGACTTCGTGATTCAGGAAAACTCAACCAAGTTATGGGTGCCAAAATGTGGTGGAGATGGCTAAAAACCCCAATAGCTTTATGGGCGCAAATCTAGAAACAAAATTACGCTCCACTCATGCGGGTAGACCAAACTTCGTGATCCAAGAAAACTCAACCAAGTTATGGGTACCAAAATGTGGTGGAGATGGCTAAAAACCCCAATAGCTTTATGGGCACGAATATGGAAACAAAATTATGCTCCACTCACGCAGGCAGACCAACTCATTAGACACAATGACCAAATATAGGGATCCAATATTTGGAACACAGCCTGACATAACAGAGACTTAGTGAAAAAGCATGCCTTTTGGGAGATTCAAAATGGAGAAAGTGCATTGTTCTGGCAAGACTCATAGCAACAACACAAACCTTTAAGTGACCTGGAAGATCTCAACCCCCTCAGGTAGACACTAAACCAGGACACGTTTCTAAGGGTGAAAGATCTTTGGAAAACTGCAGATCAAAGACTGCAATGGCGTCAATGGAAAACATCTACTCAGGAGATATTGGTCCCATAGAACATAGACCTACAGGCTTGGCAACACTATGCAAGTCACATGAAAATCCTCAATCGAGAAGGCCTGAACATTCTTAGATGGGGGCACTTAACCACTGGTAACTTCTCAATCAAAGAGGCCTACTATCTATAGGGAAACTACTAGAATCATGATAGGGGGAACATATGGAACAAGGTATGGAGCCCTCACTCTGGCCTAAGGTGTCCACCTTTTTATGGCTTATAGCACACAACTGTGTCCTAACCTAGGATAACCTCAAAAAAAGGAGCTTCATAGGACCCTCAATCTATGCCTTATGCCATCAACAAGAGGAAATGAGGGAGAATCTCTTCAACAAATTTTCCTTCAGTCAGTGGATTTGGGATCAAGGAGCTCAAGTAATGCACAGATCAAATCGAGACATGAGAAACATCAATGACACAATAGAAAATTGGGACTCACTCTCTTACAAAAATCTTATTCTGGCACACATCTAGCAACTCCTCCCGAGATTCACTCTCTGGCAAATTTGGAAGGAAAGAAACAAAAGAATATTTCACTGCAAAGCCTCCACACCAACCCTAACTTAGGATAAAACTGTCATGCTCATCAAAGAAACTATCAGAAGAAAACCATGGAAACCAGAGGACCTAAAATGAACTCTAGAGGAGCAGTTCTGTAATGACCCTACTTAAATAGATGTATACGATTATTAATTATAATTAATTAGATAATATGACTGTCCTAAAATGTTAGTTAAACAATAATTATTTCTTAAATAATATTAACTAATTAATTATTATTAATTACTTGTTCATATCTGTCAATGATTAATTAATTATTAATTGACTCATTAATTATGTGAGTAAAGAATTAAAGGGGTTAATAATTTAATTTATTAAAGACTTACGTATACGAGGGGTAAGAAACATTAAATAAGGGGATAAGAAACATTAAATGGAGGGGATAATATAATAAATTGTTGGTAAATATGTAACAGCCAGCGAACAGGCAATGTATACTTGTCATTGATGGCGAGTACAGTTGTGGTTGTGGAGATGAGTCAGTGACCGTTAGATCCAAGCACAAGACCCGATCATCGTCGGATCAAGGATAACCTGCACCCCCTTTAAAGAACAAGGAGAAGTGGGAGTAATCGCGATGTGCAAAATCGTGATCTAATCTGAGCCGTCGAGCTAGAAGTGATCTGGACCGTTGAATCTTTGCATGGAGTATCGGGGATCGGGAATCGACATTTTGCAATGTCAAAATCTCTTGACAACGAGAAACCCAAAATCGCGATGTGCGATTTCACGATTTAATCACAGCCATTGAATCCAGAATGAATCTGAACCATAGAATCTAGTCCTTGTCGGAGTTTCGAGAATCGACACTTTGCAATGTCAAAATCTCTTGACAACGAGAAACCCGAAATCGTGATGTGCGATTTCGCGATTCAATCATAACCGTTGAATCCAAAATGCATCTGGATCGTTGATTATCTTCATCGGAGTTTCGGGGATCGAGAATTTGAAATGTCCAATCCACTTGACATCAAGAACCCCGAAATCGCAAAATGCGATTTTGCGATTTAATCGCAGCCGTTGAATCCAGAAATGACCAGGACCGTTGATCTGACCCTTCATCGGAGTTTCAGGGATCGGGATTTCAATATGCAAAGAATCGAGTGCAACAAGAATTCTGATTTTGCGATGAGTGAATTCCCGACGTAATAGCAACCGTCAGATCTAAATATAATCTAGATCGTTGATATGTTTACTACACGGAATTTCGGGGATCGGGTTTTTGTATAGACTAGAACTTAGAACATCAGATATCGCGAAATCGCAATATGCGATTTCCCGATACAGCATATAACGTGTGGGCCAGCTAGGAGTCAATGGAGGACAGTTGTAAGGAGTACAGAGGAAGTCGGGGATCGGCATATCGCAGGTCCAAAGGACATATGCACATTATCATTATAAACCCCGAAATCCATATGAAAGGTATAGTGACGGTCATGTGATAACAACTACGTGGACCAGGGCTTAGCCAGGAGGGCTGAAGCGCATCGCGAATCGGGAAATCGCGAATCCCGTGGACATAAACATTATGTCATCGTAAGTGCCGAAATTCCGATGGAGTGATAAGACCAAGGTCACGGAGTGACGGTCACGTTGATCGGGAGCTAAGCTCAGGAGGGCTAGCAAATGAAAGTGCTGAAACCCAGTTTAAAAGGCAAGAATTATAAAGACTATCTAACGGTGTGGATAAAGTTTGAAACTAATCGGAGGGTTGTTGTTCTTCCTCACATGTTAACGCTTCAGTTATGAATCCGTTAAGAGAAACAGACTGATAATGACAAAACGGTTAGCATTTCAGTTGCCAAGACAGATGTCCGTGTATGATCTATTGGAAAGGGAAGTGGAATCGTCAAGGAAGCGTGTATAAAGGAAAATGAGCGAGACTGAATCGTGTTGGTTGTTCTGAATAGAGAAAGAACGAAACAACAAGAAAGGAGAAAAGAGAAGATGCTGAGCATGAAATTTAATGACAGGCAGAGCAGAAGAAGAGCTGAATGACAAAAGAATTTGATGCAGAGCAGACCTGTTGAAGAAGAGAATAATTGCAGACCAGTTTGTTGAAGATCAAATATAGAGAAAGACTGGTAAGAATTATTTGAATAAGTTGTCTGTGTATTCATTATTTCATAGTCTAGGGAGGTTGGGAGGTGCTCCAGAGGACTGTTGTCCTCAGAAGTTCAAGTGGGTGCTTGA
>ML790157.1:387257-397803 GCA_009831015.1 Picea engelmannii | reverse complement strand
TGAAGAAGGCCTTATATGGACTAAAACAAGCACCACGAGCTTGGTATTACAGACTGGACAAATTTCTACAAGAAAAAGGGTTCAAGAAAGGTACTGTTGGATATCTTACTAAACCATTAGCTGCGACCCCTTTTGGATATCTTCGTCAAAAGTTGGGGGTTACAAACTCTTGTGTCTAAAATGTGCACCTGGTCAGGGGGGATGCTTATTGAATATCTGGTGAATTACCTAAAGCTTATAGATGACAGGGGGGGTTTGTTTTTGCAACAAAGATCAGAGGGAGAATACTTCTTCTTTGACATTGATGTCAAAGGGGGAGAAAAGATCACTTTCGGTCGAACTGAAGCATAATCATTTCGAGAGCAGAGTTGAAGAGAAGATGTAGAGTCGAGCGGAGCACGGAGCAGAAGCAGAGTCGTTTCAGGAGCAGAGTCGAGTCCGAAAGGCAATTGGGTGCTTGAGTTGCCATCAATGCCAAAGGGGGAGATTGTTGGTAAATATGTAACAGCCAGCGAACAGGCAGTGTATACTTGTCATCGATGGCGAGTACAGTTGTGGTTGTGGAGATGAGTCAGTGACCATTAGATCCAAGCACAAGACCCAATCATCGTCGGATCAAGGATAACCTGCACCCCCTTTAAAGAACAAGGAGAAGTGGGAGTAATCGCGATGTGCAAAATCGTGATCTAATCTGAGTCGTCGAGCTAGAAGTGATCTGGACCGTTGAATCTCTGCATGGAGTATTGGGGATCAGGAATTGGCATTTTGCAATGTCAAAATCTCTTGACAACGAGAAACCCGAAATCGCGATGTGCGATTTCGCGATTTAATCGTAGTCGTTGAATCCAGAATGAATCTGAACCGTAGAATCTTGTCCTTGTCGGAGATTCGGGAATCAGCACTTTGAAATGTCAAAATATCTTGACAACGAGAAACCCGAAATCGCGATATGCGATTTCACGATTCAATCATAACCGTTGAATCCAAAATGCATCTGGACCATTGATTATCTTCATCGGAGTTTCGGGGATCGGGAATTTGAAATGTCCAATCCACTTGACATCAAGAACCCCGAAATCGCGAAATGTGATTTCGCGATTTAATCGCAGCCGTTGAATCCAAAAGTGACCAGGACCGTTGATCTGACCCTTCATCGGAGTTTCGGGGATCGGGATTTCAATATGCAAAGAATTGAGTGCAACAAGAATTCTGATTTTGCGATGAGTGAATTCCTGACGTAATAGCAACCGTCAGATCTAAATATAATCTAGATCGTTGATCTGTTTACTACACGGAATTTCGAGGATCGGGTTTTTGTATAGACTAGAACTTAGAACATCAGATATCGCGAAATCACGATACGCGATTTCCTGATACAGCATATAACGTGTGGGCCACCCAGGAGTCAATGGAGGACAGTTGTAAGGAGTACAAAGGAAGTCGGGGATCGGCATATCGCGGGTCCAAAGGACGTATGCACATTATCATTATAAACCCCGAAATCCTGATGAAAGGTACAGTGACAGTCACGTGATAACAACCACGTGGACTAGGGCTTAGCCAGGAGGGCTGAAGCGCATCGCGAATTGGGAAATCGTGAATCCCGTGGACATAAACATTATGTCATCGTAAGTGCTGAAACTCCGATGGAGTGATAATACCAAGGTCATGGAGTGACGATCACTTTGATCGGGGGCTAAGCTCAGGAGGGCTAGCAGATGAAAGTGTTGAAACCTGGTTTAAAAGGCAAGAATTATAAAGACTATCTAACGGTGTGGATAAAGTTTGAAACTGATCGGAGGGCTGCTGTTCTTCCTCACATGTTAACACTTCAGTTATGAATCCGTTAAGAGAAACAGACTGATAATGACAAATTGGTTATCGTTTCAATTGCCAAGACAGATGTCCTTGTATGATCTATTGGAAAGGGAAGTGGAATCGTCAAGGAAGCGTGTATAAAGGAAAATGAGCGAGACTGAATTGTGTTGGCTATTTTGAATGGAGAAAGAACGAAACAACAAGAAAGGAGAAAAGAGAATATGTTGAGCATGAAATTTAATGACAGACAGAGCAGAAGAAGAGCTGAATGACAGAAGAATTTGATGTAGAGTAGACCTGTTGAAGAAGAGAAGAATTGCAGAACAGTTTGTTGAAGATCAAATACAAAGAAAGACTGGCAAGAATTATTTGAATAAGTTGTCTGTGTATTCATTATTTCATAGTCTAGGGAGGTTGGGAGGTGCTCAGGAGGACTGTTGTCCTCAGAAGTTCAAGTGGGTGCTTGAACACAGGAAGTTGTAGCTTCCATCTGGTTGCAGCCAGAGAATCAAGGGTGGCAGGGTGGTGCTAGGGAGAACAAGTGTTCTCTGTTATACAGGTTGAAGCCTGTGTAACTGGAAGTTGGTGCTTCCATCCAGTTGGTGCTGGAACATTCAGGAAGTTGGTGCTTCCATCCAGTTGGTGCTGGAACATTCAGGAAGTTGGTGCTTCCATCTAGTTGGTGTTGGAACATTCAGGAAGTTGGTGCTTCCATCCAGTTGGTGCTAGAACATTCAGGAAGTTGGTGCTTCCATCCAGTTGGTGCTGGAATACTCAGGGAGTTGGTGCTTCCTTCTAGTGGGTGCTAGAGAAACCAGAGAGTTGGAGCTCTCAAACAAGTTGCAGCTTGTAAGACAGAGGTAGCAGCCTCACGTTGAGTTGGTGCTCAATTGTAAATGATGTACATAACTGCAAAAGACTGCCTATCATTTCGAAGAAGAAGAGGTTTTCTCCCTTTATGGGTTTCCTCGTGAAAAATCTGTCTCTGTGTGTATTTCATGTGTGACTGTTGGTCTTTACTTTTACTGTTCATATGATGTATATTGTTGATGACCAGATGAAGAAAGATTAAGAATGTTTAAAAGATCATAAAATTGTTTAAGCTCACATACAACTGATTCACCCCCCCCCCTCTCAGTTGTTTTAGTATTTCCAACATAAATATGGGGATAAGATAATAAATAAAGGGATAAGGTAATAAAGGAGGGATAAGGAAATTAATGAGGGGGAAGAGAGTCGGTAAAAGGGGAAGAGTCCTGTTAGGCGAAAATATTTTCATTTAATTCCATTGTAGTAATTTCCCAACCATTTAATTTGTCAATCCGAGGTTCATAGGCTTACGAAGCACATGCACTATATCTGCAGGAGTAGGCACCTAACTCTAATCTAAGAAAATTCAATCAAATCCTAACTCTTTCATTCCCCTTAATAAGACTTAGTTGTTGTAGGAAAGAAAACACTAGCTCCCTTTCAGGAGGTCCTCTCAAAATGTTTCACAAAACCTATCAACAATCAAGATCATCGAGTAAACACTCATGCATTGAAAATAAATACACTTAAAAGGGCTTAGTTGTTGTAGGCATGAAAACACTAGCTCCTTGCAGGATATTTTCTCAGAATGTTTCAAATAACCTATCAACAATCAAGATCATCAAGATAATTCTAATAAAAACAATAAAGCATATAAACCTGTTCAAAGTATTAGAACAAGAAGAAAATGCTACTATGATCTATTTGGAGTGAGCTCAATTCTCCTAAGAACAAAGTAACACATAAACTAAAGCATTCTAAATCTAAACTAGAGAATGAAAATTGATGTGAAAAGAAAGCTTGATTCTTATTCCATCATAAGTTGGATACAATGCTCCAAGAGTCCTCTCCTTGAAATGGAGGAGGCACTCCTATTTATACAAAAAATTAAGATAACATAGATCCACAAATCTCTCTTAGATCCACAAATGTCTCATTTGGTTACAACCATTTGCTCACACCTATCAAGTGATATCTCTACAAATCCTCTCACAAATATTTCTTTCATGAATAATCTCCATCCAAGATACTTGAGTAGATCTCCAAATCTTTATCAAATCTTCAAAGGGTTGAAGAGGGAATTCGAATTTGAGGCTTGATGGTCAAGTTTGACTTGGTTAGAGTCTTCAAATACACCTGTAAACATCATGGAACTCATCCCACTTCCATATATAAGTGTAAACATGTCATTTTCCCAATATTTAATCATAAATTCACTCAAAAACACTAAAATAGATGCATTGGAAAATAATATGTCTAAAACCCATGTAATCATGAAAATGGTTTAATGTAAGGGTATGAGAAAGCGGAATATGGTTAAAAGTGAAGTGAAAGTGAAGTGAAAGGTTGGTAAAAAGATGGTACTTTGGCGACCCAACAAGTTCGACGGGAGGGGAGGATTATTTTTCTTTGAGGAGGAGGAATTATTGGAGGGGGAGAAGACTGTATGTTTGGCTGGCTTATTTTTCTAGTGTTGGGAGTTTGATTTTGGGGTTTTTGATAATCATTGCAGGGGGCACYAGGTTGCTAGGGGCTTTGGGCACGGGGGCCAGGATTCCTTTTGGTTTCCTGGAGCTAGGGAGCCGGACAGACTGCTCCTAGCTGGCTGGGAGGTTAGTCAGTTTGGGCAGAGTTGGTCAATGCATCAGGCTAGGGAAGGAGGCAGCAAGGCAACAGGGAAGGGACAGCCATATCGACGGGAATTAGCATCAGAAGTAGGTATTTTATTGTGAATTGTTGAGTTATTTTCATACTGTAGATAGATTTTAATTTCTGCAGAATATTTATGCTTATGATGTGAATGAACAATTTACGTATGAGAAGGCAATTATAATTTAATTGTATTAAATTTTGTATTTAATTAAGCTGGGTCTCTACACAATACTATCAGATCCCTGGTTCAAAATCTGGAGCAAAGGGCCTACCTACCCACCTTATCCCCTGTATGGAGAATTTTCTCAGAAGCCTAACATTGAAACATCCTTATTACTTGACAGAGAGAGATTAGAACCTATGTTTGATGGTTTGAAAACAACTTACAGTTGAAAAAAGAATACTATTTAATATTTCTGTGTTAGAATTTAAACTCAGAAAATCTTGAATTGAATGTTTTGTCATGAGCCATTCATAATGTATCTTCAGAATTCAAAACCCTATTGGCTGAAGTCAAGTAACAAGAATATCATTTCACCTGCAAATATATATATATATATATATATATATATATATATATATATATATATATATATATAGGGTTCACTATTACAATTAAAATTTCAGGACTTGCTGTTCAAATTTCAACTTCAAGGAATAAAAAGTAAGAAATTTGGAAACCCTAGCATTGAAAAATGTCCATAATTGAGGTTAAAAGTAAAAAAATTAGCAGCAGGTTTTTACCAAAGAAAACTCCATTTAAACCTTAAGACCTAGTCTAAATACCAAAGAAAACAAGTGTTAAGGCTTATATCCACAAGTGCGACAAGGTGAAAGCCCACGTGTTATCACTTCACTACGCGTCTCCACCAAAAAAAAATAAAATTAGCAAAATATATTACTATATGATAACATTGCATATCCAAATAACAATAGCTAAAAGAAAATGGTCAAAAGAAAGCAATGTATTCTTATAAGATCCCAAGAACCGAGAAATATAGAAACTCATCTCACGCATATAAAATTTATTAGTAAAATGCATGGCCTTTCCTTCGAACGAACCCGAATAGCTTTGAGCAGGAAATCGACGCAGTATCTTCACACCAACACCAAACATAATTTTGACATTATTGGACCAGATACCCCATGGGTCTGGGCTTGAATCCCAGCAGCCACGACTCGAATTCCAGCAGCCTCCACGCACCTACAAAGTCTTGGCAAGAGCCACCCTGCCAACGTGCCAAGCCACACGCAAATTCAAGTTGAGGCCAAGCGCCAAACCAAGGAAGTTTCTATTGAGTTCTCAACGCAAATCAAAGTCAGGTCGAGCACCCATCTAGAAGAGGAGACCACGAAAGGTCACCATTGTGCACCACGCGCCTCAGATAAAAATATCGAGCACGATGTCCCATCTCCAAGTCCCTGTCCCAGCTAAGACCTACTGAGCTATTTGGAACACTCAAAATTCTAGTAATGATGATGCTTAGGGAAGTAGAAGAGAAAAGATCTCTCCTGTTCACTTGACTTCTTGGGAAGGAGAAAAAAAAACCAGATACCCCCTCATTTATTTCATAAAGAGATGGCTTATTTAAAAGAGATGGCTGGAGGAAACAACCCATTTATGGAAACCCCTTCTATCCATCCAAATAAAGATGAGGCGCTTGGCCAATCCAATAAAGACAAAATCCCTACGAGTAGTGCTTTCTTCCATGGAATCTAGAGTTATAATTTTCTTGGAACCTAGCCCAATATGGCATGCCATAAATAAAAAAGTAGTTGTATGGCCCTCAACACAAAATAGACGGATACCTTGGTCTCGGCATGTAGTCAAAAATAAAATAGGCTGGTGTCATAGAAACACAAGCATCATATCCTGGCACCAAAGACCAAGTTCCTTAGCCACAGAGCTACTAAAATCAACATACCTCGAGCTGCACAATAGAAAGAATTTTTTTATTATTAATAAATCAAAAAAAAAATATATGCAAGCCAAACACCCAAACGCCTCAGCCACAGAGTTGCTAAACTCAACATACCCTGAGCTGCACAACAATTTTTTTTATTTTTTTATTAATAAATAAAAAATATATATATGCAAGACAAACACCCAAGAACCTCAGCCACAGAGCTACTAAACTCAACATACCAGCCAACACTCAACGCAAATTAAGTGGAGGGCAGCTCATGAGGAGCATTGTGTTTACACCGCGCCTCAGCCACACAACTACTAAACTCAACATACAACCCAAGCACAAGCGCTGAACACTAGTGCACAATTCATTCACCAAGCAACAATACAAGCCAACGACCAACTCCAGAAACCCAACACCTGACAAATGAGGAGGAGAAGCCATGAGAAGAGGCCATGGTAGCCGACCGGGTAACCAGAGACCTCGCAAGAAGAAACAATGAGTAAAAGAGGAATTAGGGTTACAGCGAAAAAGGTTAGGGTTAAGATAGGGGGGGGCACTGGAGGAAGCAAGGCGGGCACGTGGAATCCATGCGTGCCCGCACTTGTTTTTAAAATTATTTTGATTTTCTTCTATTACTTATTAAAAAAAAAAAACTTTTATAAATTGTGTGTGTGTGTTCATTTACATTTTTATTTTAGTGTAAAGATAATTAACTTTAAATTAATTAAATTAACCTAAATTAACTTTAAATTAATTTGAACTAAATTAACCTAAATTCTCTTTAAAAAAAAAATAAAAAAATTAATTAAATTAATTGTGTATTTAGTGTAAAGTTAAACTACATAAAAAGTGAATTAAAATGTTAGAGGGTCCATGGGTTTTGAACCCAATACCACCCACCAAGCCAAGTGCCTTGAGAAGAGCACTAACACCAACGTGCCATCATGAGTCTTTACAAATAAATTCATATACTTAAATAGATTAATGGTAACAGAGTGTATCCCGAAGTACAAGCTTCGATTATCCAAGCGTCAAGCTCATGAGACCTTACACACAACTCATTGAGCCAATCGTCGAGCCCTTTCATTCCATTCCACCAGTCAAAGTCAAACACTAATCTTTAATGCATCACCTCAGGGTCACTACATCATACGCCCACAAGTCAAGAAGCAATACATAACCATAGTGCACAAGGGCTAAGTTCCAATGCCGAAATCCACTCTACAATCCTTAAAAGACTTGCACCTACATCCATCGAGACATGCAATTCAATGCATATGCACAACGCACCAAGGAAAGCTCACGAGTCAAGCATCGGAGGATATTTAGTTGTAAGCGAAAATTTTAAAGGACTTAGACTAGGACAAGCGGGAAGGAGGCAACATACACATTAGAAAAGTAAGCTAGAGGAATTGGCGAGTATGGTGCAAGGCTAGCATAGCTACAGGGCAAGGGAACCATCAGTTTTCTTAGGCAAAGAAATCAAGCTTAGACACTTAATCCTAACCCAGCCAATCCCCTAAAGAGAGTAATGTCCGTTTACAAACAAGTAAAGAAAAACTTACGCCTAACCCTGTTTCTAGTTTGAGTAGCACCAATTTGAAACGTCCTTGAACTCACCCTAACAACTTTGGTTGATGCAGGTTAACTCATACAGGATGGTCAGGAATCGAGGGAATCGAGGCAGGGGAGCATTGTCGCAGGCACCGCCAACACCACCAGTGCCACCACCACCATCACCCGAACTAGCTCTCATACTGCGCACGTTGGAGGCTATAAATGAGACTTTAAAGAGGCGACAACTAGTAGGGACTGAGGTGGAACCCCCACCATCAGGAACAGGTAATCCATAAGCATCAAGAGATTCAGGGAGAGGACCTCCACCCGAAGAAATCACTCAAGAATTGCAGAAGATCAAACTTTCGGAGTTTGTCGGGGGTTGCGCCAGTGAACACGTAGAAGCGTGGTTGGAAGGCATGACAAGGTGTTTTTCCTTAAGGGACTATGCGTCCAACTCAAAGGCGAAGATAACAATTTTTCAGTTAAGGGACAGTGCCTAGAATTTGTGGGGTAACCTGGAAAGACAACTGCATCTTACCCCGGACATAATATCTTGGTAACTTTTCAAGGAAAGGTTCCAAAGGAAATATTTGCCAGCCTATTATGAGAAACAATAGGTAGGGGCGTTTCATGCCTTAGTATAGGGAAATAGAACTGTAGAAGAATATGAGGTCAGATTTATGGAATTGGTCAAATATGTTTCATATATGGATAATGACCAATGACAGGAAGAACGTTTCGTCTATGGGCTAAACTCTAATATCAGAGATATGGTGTGGATGTGGAAACCATCTTTAGTAGTAGAAGCAGTGGAAAATGTGCGTTACATGGAAGAACACATGAACTTGAATGGAGGTATGAGGTCGACCTTTCCGCATCATCCTGGATTCATTGAGAAGGCCCCTCAGACATTTCCCAGGGGAGGGATCTCAATGCCACTTCCATATGGTAACAGAGTCACACCAAGGACAGTAGCCATAGGGATTTCAATGTCAATGAGTTCAGCATCTCGTTCATCGCCAACGATGCAGATAGGTCCACGGCCATCTCAGGGAACAACTAGTAGGGGAAGGGGTTCTAGGGGAAGGAACTCATTTCAAAGACAGTCACATAACAATGCGCAGGTTCAATCTCGTGTTACCTGTTGGGGATGTGGAGGACCCCATTACCAGCGTGACTGCCCAGAGTTACAATCAGGATTCGCGCATAGAGAAGTGAAGGCCCCGATGGGGAGAGCAAGTAGTAGCCACCAGATTTACGCAGCGGTTAATAATCGCCAGACCAAACATCAATCCATGGTGTTGGAGTCAGCAGGTACGCTAAATCATATCAATGTTAAGATTTTATTTGATTCTGGTGCTATAGATAGTTTCATTTCACCCTTTGCATTAGAAAAGAGTGGGTTGGCAGCCTACAAGCATGATGACTTTAAACAAGTCGAGATGGCTTCAGGGGAAAAACAAGTGGTAGGACCTAGTGTTGATAATTTTATAGTAGACCTAGGAGTGTGTACTATCATGTTGAAGGTATACGTCATTGCTCTCGGGGTGTATGACCTAATCATTGGAATGGATTGGTTAACAACTCACCAAGCTTTGGTAGATTGTTTCACAAAGAGGTTTCTCTATGTAGACGACGAAGGAAGGCCAGTAGAGATCCAGGGTGTACGGAGAAAAGTGTCATTACACTTTATCTCAACTATGAAGGTTAAGTGATGCTTGAGACAAGGGTGTCGACTATATGTAGTGGAAGCAGTAAACAAAAGGAAGGGACCCTCATTGGATCAGTACTCGGTATTGTCAGAATTTAAGGATGTATTTCCGAACGAGTTACCAGGGTTACCTCCTGAGAGGGAGCTTGATTTTACTATTGAGCTAAAACCTGGTGCAGAACCAATTTCCAAAAATCCGTATCGGATGACAGTGCCGGAACTTTGTGAGTTGCAAATGCAGTTGAAGGAGTTGTTAGACTTAGGGCTAATAAGACCGAGTGTCTCACCTTGGGATGCACCAGTAATTTTTGTAAAGAAGAAGGATAGATCCTTATGACTATGTATAGACTATAGGGACTTGAATCGTGCTACAGTGAAAAATAGGTACCCAATGCCGAGAATAGATGACCTCTTCGATCAGATGAAAGGAGAAACGGTATTCTCAAAGATCAATTTGCAATCAGGGTATCATCAATTAAGGATTAAGGAAGGTGATATCCCAAAAACTTCCTTTCAAACTCGGTTTGGACATTACAAGTTTGTCATAGTACCTTTGTGATTGACCAATGCGCCAACAGTATTCATGAGCCTCATGAATGGCGTATTCTGAAATTATTTAGACCATTTTGTACAAGTCTTTCTAGATGACATCCTCATCTATTCCAAGAACGAAAGAGAACATGATGAACACTTACGAGTAGTGTTGTCCTGCCTCAGAGAGAACAAATTGTATGGGAAGTTGTGAAAGTGTTCTTTCTTCCAGAAATAAATTCATTATTTAGGTCATATCATTTCCGGTGAAGGAATATATGTGGACCAAGAAAAGGTAAAGGCCATTATGGAGTGGTCAGTGCCGAAAAAT